>CM056376.1:84939974-84987855 GCA_029718625.1 Synaphobranchus kaupii | reverse complement strand
TGCTGTGGGGTTTGGGGGGGGGGGGAGGGAGGACAGTGAGGAAAGGGAGATGACCACGCCCTGTATTTGTTGCTCTATATCCTGTTCTAATTTGTTCTAATTTGTGTTGTCCTCTGTACTTGGGTTTTACATTCCAACTAAAATGTATTATTATTATTATTATTATTATTATAAAATAATAATTATAAAATAATTACATTACATTACAGGCATTTAGCAGACGCTCTTATCCAGAGCGACTTACACAACTTTTTAGCATTTTTTTTTTTTTTTTTACATATTATCCATTTATACAGCTGGATATACGCTGAAGCGATTCAGGTTAAGTACCTTGCTCAAGGGCACAACGGCAGTGTCCTACCTGGGAATCGAACCTTTCGGTTACAAGGCAAGTTCCTTAACCATTATACTACACTGCCGCCATACATGCAATGCAACAGTACATGTTACCATAATATCAGAGCAATTAAAATAATCACTTGTGAAAATATCTTGAAATGACATCACTTGAATCAACGGCAGGAACGTGCTCTCAAGGAAGCACATGACTATTCGGTTTCTACCGACAGAATTTAAAGCACCTAAAACAAACATATTTAAACAGCTGCATTAGTGTAGATTATTGTGTGACAGGATGCTGTACTGGAGTGTGGAGTTATGAGCGTATGCTTCTCACCAGGTCAGTTCACAGGGCTGCTGGGTAATGACCTCGGGGGTCCAGGGATTGTGTCTTTGATATACTTTCATAAACTATGGAAAATTCATAACAGAAAACGCTTGGCCCAAACAGCTTACGCTTCCAGCTTGGGAATCGCTTCCACTGATCTTACAGAATAAATGATAATCAGACACCAGCTGATATGGAGAACCATTCGAGAGTGGAATGGTAGTTAAGAAACGTCTGGTGACAAAGTGACATGATGACATAATGTGAAAAATAATGCCTTGCTACCCTCTCTGTATGTTTTGTTGTTTATATTTTTGCAAATGTTGAGATAGAAGGTTACATGGCAGTCCTGATCTGCTCATAAAGTTTCAACTAAATGGTCCGTCTATAAAAATGCTTTAAAATGAGAAAGATTGTTTTTTTTTCTATTTAAAAAAAACGTATGAAAAACATGATTGATCAAGGGCCCCTGTGCAAACACACTGTGATTAATATTCATTAGTCACATCTTGTGTGTGTATGTGTGTGTGTTTATAACTGCAACGCTCGTCTACGCTAAGGTTTAACAAAAGGTTCAATATATGGAAATATATGTATATATATCCCAGAGGGTCATGTTGTACAGCCGAACATTCTTCTCCTATTAAACTTTCCCAATCCAACAAAAACACAGAGGAAAATGTATTGAGTATGGGGAGGAGCTTTTACACTGCGTGGGGAGGGGCTTTTACACTGCGTGGGGAGGAGCTTTTACACTGCGTGGGGAGGGGCTTTTGCACTGCGTGGGGAGGAGCTTTTAGACTGCGTGGGGAGGGGCTTTTACACTGCGTGGGGAGGGGCTTTTTACACTGTGTGGGGAGGGGCTTTTACACTGCGTGGGGAGGGGCTTTTGCACTGCGTGGGGGAGGGGCTTTTGCACTGCGTGGGGAGGGGCTTTTACACTGCGTGGGGAGGGGCTTTTACACTGCGTGGGGAGGGGCTTTTACACTGCGTGGGGAGGGGCTTTTACACTGTGTGGGGACGGGCTTTTACACTGCGTGGGGAGGGGCTTTTACACTGCGTGGGGACGGGCTTTTACACTGCGTGGGGGACGGGCTTTTACACTGCGTGGGGAGGGGCTTTTACACTGCGTGGGGACGGGCTATTACACTGCGTGGGGAGGGGCTTTTACACTGCGTGGGGACGGGCTTTTACACTGCGTGTGGACGGGCTTTTACACTGCGTGGGGACGGGCTTTTACACTGCGTGGGGACGGGCTTTTACACTGCGTGGGGAGGGGCTTTTACACTGCATGGGGAGGGGCTTTTACACTGCGTGGGGAGGGGCTTTTACACTGTGTGGGGAGGGGCTTTTACACTGCGTGGGGAGGGGCTTTTACACTGCGTGGGGAGGGGCTTTTACACCGCGTGCGAACGGTGCATGTAATCCGTCTTTCTTTGCTCTTTCCTCTGCCTGTGATGTCACATGACAAAAGAGGGAATCAAACCAAACAAGCTCTAATGAGATGCGTTAAAGCCAGAGACAGCACGGAAATCCAATACACTGGAATATATTCGCTGCTATCCGGCCGCATCCCTGGAATGGCCTTAACAAGGCCCCATTCTCAAGCTAGGGATTGACCTTGACTCTGGAAAACAGAGGTTAGTTACTGTCAGAATCTGACATTTTGCCATTTTTTTGTTTTGTTTTGTTTTTTAAAAGTGTGATTTAAATCGATTTGGAGAGCCAATCTGTTCTTTGTTTTTGGCCATTGTTTTTTCATTGGCAATCTGCTGGCTGTCGTTTCTTTTAATATGTCTCTTCATGCGTTGATGATAAAGCCATTATCTGCGCAATTCAGAACCTGTCACACGCGGGGCTTCGTCTGAGCAGCAATTAATTTTCCGCCGTGACTTTGTTGAATCCATCCTCTGAACCCAGATTTAATTTTTTTGTCAGTTTTTATTTGAAAATTTATATTTAATAAATGCCACGCGATTCAAGTCCTGCGTAAGCAGATTTGCATTCAGATCCCATTTGAATAATACGGCCTTCGATGAAGCGCGGAGACATGGGAATGAAAACGTGGAAAAAAACCAGGATCAAAAATAGCACCTGAACACAAAACTAGAAGGAAAGTTTTAAAACAAAGGAGAGGATTGTGGGGGAATGTGTGTGTGTTTGTGTGTGGTGTGTGTGTGTGTGTGGGGGGGGGGGGGGGGGTCTCTGGTAGACGGTCTGAGGGGCAAAACCATGTGAAAATAAATATTATTACAAAGTACATCCTCCCAAATAACTACATCTCTAAACTACATTTAAAATGATGGAGGTGTGTGGGCTGCAGGTACCACAGACCTCTAAACTACACACAACACAAAGAGCGAGGAACCTGTGTTATATATGAAAACCACACGCAAATACATATTATCACCATGCGATAACGTTGCCAGAACCTCACTCTAACATTTGGAGAATGTCACAAGTGCGCTGCGGAATGACTACACTGCTGTTCCAGAAAGAAAAAAAAGACTGGCACCATTTCCATTTGGGGTTTGGCCTCCATTTTAACCCATACAAATAAAGGTCACTCTGGGTGCTCCGGCAATTTCCGCAATCAAGTCCCTTCTGAATGGACTCGCTTGACTGTAGTGATTTGTTTGGGACCAGGTAGGCTTCACATTCAAGACCAAACAGGACTTGTTTTCTAAAGATAAACTTTGATGGCTTCCAGCCTTTGTGGATGAACTCAGGCCCATACACCTCTCTGACTACTAAGGAATGAGAAACTCCTTCCTGATCCTCGATGCTTGGGTACACTGTCAGAACAAATGCGCAAATAAATACCTGTAGTGGTAACAGTGGATGTCACTGGGTACCCCCATTGACCTGTAGTGGTACAGTGGATGTCACTGGGTACCCCCATTGACCTGTAGTGGTACAGTGGGTGTCACTGGGTACCCCCATTGACCTGTAGTGGTACAGTGGATGTCACTGGGTACCCCCATTGACCTGTAGTGGTACAGTGGGTGTCACTGGGTACCCCCATTGTACCCTTTAGATGAGTATTCTAGGGCACAACTATGATCCAGTGAGGGAACACAAACGGACCCCTGCCACACCCCTGCCACACCCCTTTTTCTGACGGTGTAATAATCATTTTACAGAGCTGCTGTTTAAATAAATAATTTTACACAAAGGCTGTTTAAATAAGCATGATGGCAGCAGTGGGTTCCTGTTAGACTGTTCCTGTGCGCATCATCTGCAGCCATTAAAACTCAAGCAGTGCTGTATCAGAGAGACTTCTGGTAGTGGCAGTGCTGTATGAGAGAGACTTCTGGGTAGTGGCAGTGCTGTATCAGAGAGATTTCTGGGTAGTGGCAGTGCTGTATCAGAGAGACTTCTGGGTAGTGGCAGTGCTGTATCAGAGAGACTTCTGGGTAGTGGCAGTGCTGTATCAGAGAGGACTTCTGGGTAGTGAGGCTTTGATGGCACTCCTTTATTCCAAGAATTTGCAGTTCAATAGCAGCCTGCCTTGGCTTGACTGGTATTTTAAATATTTGTCAACATTGCAAACAAAAAGAGAACTCTCAAATTCTTAAAATACCCAAATAGGGTCCAGCAGCATATAAAGGGAACAAAGAATTATGAAAATCCATAATTGCATATTAAAATGTATATCAACGGCTAATGATGGGCACATGACATTTTCACAGGATAATTTAAAGAGAAGAATATAAGTACATTGAAGGCCATCAATATTTTACTTTTTTTCTTTGTCCGGCAATTTATGACAGCGCTAGCGCTGAAGGACTCTTCCTGATAGGCCGATTAATCATTCCGTCCCGGACTGAAGAGGAATCTGGCACCGTAATTAAAACCTAAGACCTTTCTGCATATTAAGCAAAAAATATCCCAGGGAGGGACGGCACAAGCTCACCCCACCTCACACCCCGGATCGTCGCACAGAGATGTCGGAAAGATGCAGAACGCGGCGGGCATCGCAGGGAGCATGCGGAGACAGGTATACAGAGATAGTATTAGCGGTGATCTGAACCGGGAGGAGATGCAGTTATGGCCTGCCACCAGAAGGGGGCAGAATTGACCGTTTTGTTCCTGGGGGTTTTCCTCTCTCCTGGGGAAGCCTTTGATTATTGACAGGGACTGCTTTGCCAAGTTAGCCAGTTCTGCAAAGTGCTGACTAAATGTTAATTTGGACCTTTTTATGTGGAAATTTTAGTTAATTTGCTATTTTCCTGCATTTAGTATTCAGCACAGGCCCAGTGCTATCAGAAGAATCTGGCTCAGTGCTTTAAATACACATTCGCTTCAGAATTCATCGGAACACAGGACAGCACCTTGGAAAAAGTTTTGGTGTTCAAACTGCAAGAGTTAAAATGTATGGTGGGATTTGAGAGAAAATAATTGTATCACTAACTGTACTGCATCTTTTAGGAATTTTATTCCATGGTATTGCTGTCTGTCTGAGCGTGTGAGATTTGCAGAGCTAAAATTTAACAATGTCGCATCACGTATTATGACATCACTGCAGTGTCACTGTTGCCACGGAGAGAGCTCCGTGCTCCTGACAGAGCCGCCTGTGTTTGACAGATGTTATTCATTCTGCATAGAAGTGTGAGGTAGGCGTGGTCAGCATAATGATCTCTGGCATGTAGGGCCTCATCCAGTGTGTCTGTGGCAGAGTGCCTAAAGGCCATCGTGTGGGAGGTGCTATCAGGCATATTCTCTTTTTTTTTCTCTCTCTCTTCTCTTCCTCTTTCACACCTCCCTCTCTGTCTCTCCCTCCCTCTCTCTGTCCACACCTCCTCCCCCTGTCTTTCTCTTTCACACCTCTCTCTCTCTCTCTCTCTCTCTCTCTCTCTCTATGTCTCTCTCTATCCTTCTCTCCCCCTGTCATACTCTTTCACACCTCCCTCTCTCTCTCCCTCTCCCTGTCTCTCTCACCCCCCCCCCACCGTCCTGCCCTTTCCAGGAAAGATTCTGTGAAATTGGGTCCTATTTTCCTTCCCGATTATAGCTGACATAAATAAGTTGTGCATCAGCATTGGAGGGTGGGGGCCACACTTTGAGATCGTCCACGTCCGTGAGATTACTGCCGACGACAGGCGAGACCTGGAGGAGCAGCGTTTCAGCGAGAGTCGCTGGCGTTAGGGACCAGCGCAGAGACGGCCTCTCTCCCTCCCAGCACCCCTCCTCCTCCTCCTCCTCCTCCTCCTCCTCCTCCTCTCTGATTTTATTACGGCCCTGAATATGCGCAGAGCATCTCTAAACTGCTCTCACCCTCCCTCTGCCTCAGAGGACAGGAAACAGAGACGCACACGCACATCCATGCCACTCTGCACTTCCTGTGTTGCGGGATGGGGGGGTTATGATATAATTAATTGATATCAATTAATGATATTAAGAAAATGAAAAAAACAAATGCACGTATTTGATCCTTAATCTAATTTTTATCCTCATGTGGAATCTATCTGATTATGAATTGTCATGGAAACTGAAGACAAATAAGTGGCCAATATGGACCAATGACCAGAAATTCTGATTATATGCATGTTTTTCTTATGAGCTGGACTTGCCTATTATATGTGAATTTTGACTGAAAATGTCTCCATTTTTAAATACACATAAAATATAATATTATCATCAGTGTTTCAAATGAATATATATGTGCTAACAGAGACCTGCATTCAATTAACATCTGCTCTTGACTTTGACTTACAGATAAAATAACAAAGAATTTCCCCCCATCATGAATTTGTTGCATTGTGGGAATAGCAGAATGAACTGTGCCAAACTGTGTTTGTGGAGAAGGAAACCTACATTGACATCACTACACATATATGGTGGCTAGTTGTGGAAGTCTGGGGATAATTTAGACAGTTTTTTCTGGCAGCTACTTCATGTTCTATTTCATATCGGTCAACACGCCACGGTATGGGTCATCCTCGCCGAGAGGAGGAGCTGCTAGGAGACCGTATAGCAAATTAACCACCACTACGGGTGGACCCACGTCACACCATAAATATGGCACGCCGCCCCACCTCGGAGTTGAGCTGAGATTGGGTTTTATGGTTCCCTTTGGAATCTGCGAAACCACAACTTTTTTTGCCTGAAAAAATCCCGATCACCCGGGATGCAGCATATTCATGATTTTCATCCTTTTTTTTCCTGTTGGTGAGTGATGGCTTGTTGTGGCAGAGCTTCAGAAGGAGTCGTATCTCTGAAGCTAACGCTCGCTCTCTGAAGCTAATGCTCACTCTCTGAAGCTAACGCTCTCTCTCTGAAGCTAACGCTCGCTCTCTGAAGCTAACGCTCGCTCTCTGAAGCTAACGCTCGCTCTCTGAAGCTAACGCTCGCTCTCTGAAGCTAACGCTCGCTCTCTGAAGCTAGTGCTCGCTCGTATGATACAGAAAAACAATCCATTATGACCTGCACAGTATAAATCTATTCAACTCAGTTAAATAATCATAAAACAGTGAAAATGCTTTATTTGTGTAGTCTGGCCATTCACAAAGAACAAATACAAAGCCTTTTTTTAAATTTCAAACACAATGTAAAAATAACAGTTTACTGAACATACATACATACATAACTGAACATATTTCCTTTCAAAGAAATAGCTAGATTTTCATCTTTTTTCAGTTCCATATTTTTTGCGTTGGCCCACAACACAGCTCAAGACAGTCCATACAAGTCCAAAAGGAGTCATAAAATCTCACCAAGAATAAGCGATGCTATCCAGTAATTCAGTTTCATTAAAAACTGAAATGGTTCAAATTAACCTCCACATTTTATTCACCTTTTCTACTGGGACAATGACACACATTTTATACACATTTTCCTAAAACTACTTTGTTGTTTGCGGATAAAAACTCGCTGTGTAATTCTCAGGGCCCAACCCAAGCAGAGTCAGACTGAATCAGATCAGATGTGATGCTCTGACTCGGAGTCAGACTGAATCAGATTTGATGTGATGCTCTGACTCAGAGTCAGACTGAATCAGATCTGATGTGATGCTCTGACTCAGAGTCAGACTGAATCAGATTTGATGTGATGCTCTGACTCAGAGTCAGACTGAATCAGATCAGATGTGATGCTCTGACTCGGAGTCAGACTGAATCAGATCTGATGTGATGCTCTGACTCAGAGTCAGACTGGATCAGATCTGATGTGATGCTCTGACTCGGAGTCAGACTGAATCAGATCTGATGTGATGCTCTGACTCGCAGAGTGAAAAGAGTCCATGACTCCTCATTCAGTGTTAAAATGATATTGAGTCTCGTTACCGTGTGGCTCCAGAGGGCCTCTGTGATTAGTGCTTTGGGTGGAATGTTGCTATGGTGATGCTACATGCTTGAAATCGTATTTACCTTTTAGGGTTGTTTTAACACACTTGTTCCTAGTTTGAAAATGCACTAATGTACGTCGCTCTGGATAAGAGCGTCTGCCAAATGACTAAAATGTAAATGTAAATGTACATATTCCGCCCTGTCGGCTAGCCAGGTTATCAGGAACAAAGGATCTGCCAATCAGAGCATCAGTACAGCGTAACCTGCAAGCTCAATGGACAAACTCTTCTTCTTCATCACAATCAGAAGTGTTTTGCGCCTGATAAATCAGGGAAATAAATAATTCTGCTCTCCTGTCCTGTGCCATATTAAAGGGGAAAAGTAGCACTGCATTTCATTTGCAGCTGTAGTGACTTAAACAGCACCTTGGGAGCTGTTAAAAAATTAAATTATACCAAGCTAGCTTTCATACTGAAATAAATACTAATTTTATTCAATTTATGCATGGTATCTCAAATTACAAACATGTTCCCTTGGGGTTTTCTCAAATTTTCAAAAATGGATTCATATATTTTTTTTCCAGGAAACTGTCATTTTAAGCTCCAATTACAGCAGGCTGAATGATAATTGTAGGGAGGGGTTATATTGGTGTTCGTGGCGTTGGGGGGCGTGTAACTGTGAGTCTTCTCCAATACCACAGTACAGTTCAGGAGCCATAGTGAGACTGGGGCATAAGCTTTCTAATCATGCTACTTATAGGCTATTTTGCTAAGGCCAATGGCATGTTAAGCTAAATAATTCACCCATGAATATTGGTGAAAATGCAACATCCCAGAGTGCTTATCGTTTCTCTTAATACAGCAGAGGCCCTAAGAGCCTGTAATGTAGTTAGTAAATCAGAGAGACAATCTAACCTCCTGGGCCTCCACCTGAACCTGAGCCTCCACCTGAACCTGAGCCTCCACCTGAACCTGAGCCTCCACCGCTTACTGTACGTACAGAAACATATCGATACCATGGCTTACTGTACGTACAGAAGCATATCAACACCATGACTTACTGTACGTACAGAAACATATCGACACCATGGCTTACTGTACGTACAGAAACATATCAACACCATGACTTACTGTACGTACAGAAACATATCGACACCATGGCTTACTGTACGTACAGAAACATATCGACACCATGGCTTACTGTACGTACAGAAACATATTGACACCATGGCTTACTGTACGTACAGAAACATATCGACACCATGGCTTACTGTACGTACAGAAACATATCGACACCATGGCTTATGGTACGTACAGAAACATATCGACACCATGGCTTACTGTACGTACAGAAACATATCGACACCATGGCTTACTGTACGTACAGAAACATATTGACACCATGGCTTACTGTACGTACAGAAACATATCGACACCATGGCTTACTGTACGTACAGAAACATATCGACACCATGGCTTACTGTACGTACAGAAACATATCGACACCATGGCTTACTGTACGTACAGAAACATATCGACACCATGGCTTACTGTACGTACAGAAACATATCGACATCATGGCTTACTGTACGTACAGAAACATATCGACATCATGGCTTACTGTACGTACAGAAACATATCGACACCATGACAACACAACAACAAAAAACAAATACTATTGCATTATAACACAAACAAATTTTTTTTTTAGCTTCTGGAAAATGTAGAGGATTTAATTCTGAATTGTAATAATATGTTATTATATGTCTATAATATTATTATATAATAATAATAATAATAATAATAATAATAATAATATAATAATAATAAAATAGTTTCCTGCTGATTCACGATGCATGGGGGAAAATAAGCTCCTGAATGTACATTTAAAATGAGAAATTGCAGACGTATCAGTCATGCACCAAACTGCCCATTCCTATAAGAGGACTACCTATAACAAAATTCATCAAATTTAAAGAGTCCAGAAATTGTATTTCACCTGTATTATGAAAAAAACTCATTTTCAAAAATGGAATACTAAGGAACAGAAAAATGAAAAAAAAAATATTACTGTCAACCAATGCAGAATTATTTTTTATGGTTGTGGTTTAGTCATGTGTGGTTTTGAACCAACTTTATCTGGCTAGTTGTTGAGTTATGAAACGTTGAGAGTACATAAACCTGGACGAGAGCTTTCAATGTATTTTAAAACTGGAATAAAAACAACAGGCATACAAGGTCATGATACTCGTAATTTATAAAAGAAGGTCATAGCTACAGTAGGTACAATTGCTCAAAAACTGCAGCTCATCACATATTTAAATTCATCTTGACAAAATTCATTATGTAGCATTAAATTGTGACTGATTCCAGATTCAAGTAATTCTGGTTTTACGTCAATGCCACTCTCGTTGTGTTTGTGGAAACACAAGGTTTTATCCTAAAGGCTTTGGTCACTGGGCAAACTGAAGAGAATTCCTCTCAAGAACAGACGCTGGCAACTGCAAGAAAAAGCACATCATATAAAAGTGAGTCACACTGATCCAGTTATCTCTAATGGAAGGACCACTTTTGACGCTGGTGAAAAATAGACATAAAATAGACATAAATCAGTCTAAATATTTTCTGGCACAAAAATTTATTTCAATCCACAAACACAAAAAATGATTTATGGCAAATTAATATTATGTTTCAAATTAATATTAAATTATAATTAATTATATGCAACCGATTTTGATCTCAGACTGATTTACATTTCTACATTTAGCAGACAACTTTAACCAACTTTAACTTGCACACCTTACATCTTATATTTTATTTATTAATTATTTTTTACATGTTATTTATTTATATGGATAGATATTTACTGAGGCAATTGAGGTTAAGTATCCTTTTAGCCATTATGCCACACTGCTGCTCTTGTAATGTCATTCAGAGAGCACATACAGCTCGCTGCGTGAGTGGAAAGACTGGTGTGCTCGTTGCTATATAGATATATATATATACAGTGCATCCGGAAAGTATTCACAGCGCTTCACTTTTTCCACATTTTGTTCTGTTACAGCCTTATTCCAAAATTGATTAAATTCATTTTTTCCCTCAAAATTCTACACACAACACCCCATAATGACAATGTGAAAAAAGTTTTTTTGAGATTTTTGCAAATTTATTAAAAATAAAAAACAAAAATTTCTCATTTACATAAGTATTCATACCCTTTGCTTTAACATATTTTTAAAGCATCATATTTCATATTTGGTCGCATATCCTTTACATGCTGTTACTTCCTGAAGTCTGTGACCATCAACATCAAAAAACTGTCGATATCTTATTTTCAGGTACTGTTACAAGCGATACTATAACCTCTCTGCATTTGAATGGATCTCTATGGAAATTGGGGGGTGAGACTAGATTCAGCTGTAAATTACACAGGTACAGTATGGAACACATGGCTGGCTAAATGGCTGTAAGTTATCAAGGGTCTGAGCTATCAAACGAGCCCCAAACCATCACTCTGTTGCCAGATATGGAGTAGATGTGGATGGATCACTTTAAGGGTTGTTTCTCCTGACTTTTTTCCCCATAGAGTTCTATAGGAAAATGAGACATTTTACTGTGGTCTAATCTGTGCGTACAGCTAATTAGCTAAACGAATCAGGGTAATTAGTAGAAACAAAAGCCTGAATAAACACCAACTGTCCAGTTCCCAACCTCTGCATGTATATGACCACCTATATTAAACACAGACCATACACAAAGACCAGTGTTTCTCCCAGAAAAAGCTGTACCCATAATCCCCCAGGACAGACAAGTTGCTTTAGATAACCTTGAAGGAAACGTCGAAAAGCTCTCCCCACAAATTCAAACGAAAGAAAATAAAAGCTTCCCACCATTCCACTCCAAGCCAAACCCGACTGAGCGAGATTTCTCCCACAATGCACTCTGCTCCAGAGGTACATACATCAGAATAATTTTATTTGGTCCTTTTTCACCACTTTAATGAGTCACATTAATAAAAATATGTGCTCGGTCTATGTATGATATTTCATGTGGCACCATGGCAACCTTAATTGCACAGCAATACATTACATGTTCCATATATAATTGTGTATGAATTATGTATTAACATTTCACATCTTTATAATATACGGATGTATGAATATCGCATACTAAGTATGTCAACTTTATGTAATAGATCTTCAGAGAGAATATTGTTCATTGCAAACAGGGACGGAACTGATTCGCTCAAATATGGAAATATCCAAATAAGACAAAATAACCTTTATAAAGCACACTGTAGGAGTTCTGGGTAATGCTAATGCTAATGCTAATGCATTTCAGGGGTGAATTATGTCCAAACTGGTATTCAGGGTTGCGATGCGTGATGCGTTTCGGACATCTTTGACCCCTCCCTCTCCCTGATACTTCGGATGTCTCAGCCATTGGATGAAGGAGAGAAAACCCCGTCACCTCACCGCCTGGCCGAAGATAAGACTAAAGAACATAAAACCTCCAATCCCTCCCCTCTGCAAACCGCTCACTGCTCCACCAGCAGGTAAACACAGTCTGAGAGGACAGCCTGTCTGGGGCAAACCGCTCACTGCTCCACCAGCAAGTAAACACAGTCTGAGAGGACAGCCTGTCTGGGGCGTGTCTGGGTGGGGTTAAGGGGGAGGGGTTAAGGGGGCGGGGTTAATGGGGGCGGGGTTAAGGGGGAGCTGAAAGCCATAGCAGGGCAGGCCGGTTGCCATGGAAGCGCAGTCGTTGTCTCGTCCTCCTGTTCCCGTGGCAGTGCTATTGGTTGGGGTATCGGGGGGCTGAAGATTATGCGTCTGACAGCATTACCCCCCCCCCCCCCCCCCCCCCTCCTGGTGCTGCTCACAGTGGGGGTGTTATAGGAGAGCTGTCTGTAACCCCGTATGAATCTATACCTTTAACAGATCCCCCCACCCCTCTCTCTCCCTCCCTCCCTCCCCTCTCTCTCTCCCTCCCTCCCTTTATTTTGACACCCCGTATGAATCTGTACCGTACACGAATGCTTTAACAGATCTGCTAGAGATCTCCCCATACAATGTGGGCCCCCATAATCCCAATCACAATCCCGGCCGAGGACCTTTCTGTGTGGAGTTCTGTGTGGAGTTCTGTGTGGAGTTTGCATGTTCTCCCCGTGTCTGCGTGGGTTTCCTCCGGGTACTCCGGTTTCCTCCCACAGTCCAAAGACATGCAGGTTAGGCTAATTGGAGACTCTAAAATTGCCCATAGGTATGAGTGTGTGTGTGCCCTGCGACGGCCTTTCCAGGGTGTATTCCTGCCTCTCCCCAATGCATGCTGGGATAGGCTCCAGCACCCCCGTGACCCTGATCAGGAATAAACGGGTTTGATAATGGATGGATGGATGGAAAGCATGCTATAGGGATATTGATAATTACATGTATCCAGAAATTCTTTCTTTCACCAAAATTACTGTTTATTTTATTTATTTATTTTTTCACACACACACACGCGCACGCACACATGCACACACGCACATGCACACACGCACGCACGCACGCACGCACACGCACACACACACACACGCACACCTCCTGATGAGCTCCCTGCTGTCTAGACCCTGATTATTCCACAGGACCTAAAAAAAGAAAAAATCAATAGGAACTCAGGGACTCATAATGGCCCCATTACTGCTTGTAGGTTTGATAAGACCTCTGAAGAACAGAATGCAGAGATACACAGCACAGCACGGCACAGCACAACCCAGCTCCAGCACACAGATACAGCACAGCCCAGCACAGGTCTACACACAGCTCCAGCACACAGATACAGCACAGCCCAGCTAGAGCACAGCCCAGCACAGGCCTACACACAGCTCCAGCACACAGATACAGCACAGCCCAGCCCAGCCCAGCACAGCACAGCCTAGCTACAGCACAGCCCAACACACAGCACAGCACACAGATACACCAGCACAGGCCTACACACAGCACAGCACGCAGATACACCAGCACAGGCCTACGCACAGCACAGCATGCAGATACACCAGCACAGCCCAATCTTACACACTCATTATTATAAACTTTTACTGCATGTTTGCACATAAAAACCTCTCACAGGTACATAGATAGTAAAACATTCACAGTCTAGTTTATATGAGGAATATGAGTTAGTTTAATATCTGAACCCTTTAATCTCTTTCATGGGTAATAAGAGACCAAAAGGGAAGCAGGTCATTTTTTTGAGGCGTTTTCTGGCTGAAACAATTTAGCGCGGTTAGGAAAGCTAGCGATACACACACGCACGCACACGTGCACGCACGCACACACGCACACTCACTCACACACACACACACACACACACACACCAGCGACGTTAGGAAGGCTAGATTACGCGCTGGATGCTGGCGTTAGCGGGAGGCTGGCAGGATCAGTTCCTGTGCAGGGTGTTATCAGGGACATTGCGGAGCGTGTGAATGTCATTGTAATGTTTATTGTATTATGTATGAAGCCGCGCCATTGGAAGCCCCTTCAGAGCCCAGTACTTAGAGCCGTGATTACCTCACATCCTTCATCAGGGCTGCGTATCCAACCTGACTCTGCCATGAATAATGTGTTAATATTAAAACGCATAAATCACCGCTCTCTGAACAGGTGCTCGCGTGACAAAGTCCTCCGCTCGAGCAACGCCCTAACATAACCCTGCGCTCGCCAAACCACCAATAAAGAGTCACTTCCTGTAACCCTGCGCTCACCAAACCACCAATAAAGAGTCACTTCCTGCTGGAAGGGAGGCTGCGTGCTGGAATGTTCTCAGGAGATGTACGTGTTTCCTTCACATTAAAGCGGATTAAATGTATGTGTGCACAAACATGTACCTGCACGAGAGAGAGAGAGAGAGAGAGAGGGAGAGGCATAGTAAGACATTCACAGAGAAAGATGCTGAAAGGGAAAGCTGGGATTTTGAGTTCCGCTGGGAGGTTTTTTCCCAGAACTACGCCGGGCCCTTATTACCAGTTGGAGGCGTGGCTGTTCTCTCGGTCATTATGGGCAATACAAGCAAAAAGTACACACACACACACACACACACACACACACACACACACACACACACACACACACACACACACACACACACACACACACACACACACACACACACACACACACACACACACACACACACACACACACTCACTCACTCACTCACTCACACACACACATGCTGCACATATACTTTAGTCATTCTTGTCCATCCCATGTGGTGATATGGCGCGGGGCAGGGCAGTTATTGGCACCACCTTCTGGCCTCATTAGTATGCAGGGCAGGTGAGGGGCGGGGACTCCTGGCCTCATTAGTATGCAGGGCAGGTGAGGGGCGGGGACTCCTGGCCTCATTAGTATGCAGGGCAGGTGAGGGGCGGGGACTCCTGGCCTCATTAGTATGCAGGGCAGGTGAGGGGCGGGGACTCCTGGCCTCATTAGTATGCGGGGCAGGTGAGGGTGAGGGGCGGGGTTGTTAAATGAGGATAATAATTCTGTGAGCAGCAGGCAATTCATGCATGTTTTATCCCCCATCTACCCCCCCTCGCTCCCCCTACCCCCGCTCGGATACGCCCGGCCCTTCCAGCCCTTCCAGCCAATCCCGTAGGGTTTCCATACCCATGTGACTCCCTCCCCTCACTGTGACTGCACCACATGGACACCCCCCCCCCCCCCACCCACTCCTCCTGTGTGTGCATGTGCATGCGCTGGTGTGTTTGTGTGTGTGTGTGTGTGTGTGTATGCATGTGTATATGTATCTACATATTTAATTTAATGTATTTATTTATTTATTCATGTGAGTGTTGGGGGATGCTTATGTCTAAAGAGCTTATCTAATAAGCATGTGGCTTTCTTTCTCTGGGGCTCAATTTAATGCCATTTAATGCCATTCATGAGCAACAAAAAGACATTACCCAGATGGCACATACATGGCGGGTTTGCGTACCCAAACCCTCACACTGTCATTAGCGGGAGAGAGAGAGGCGTTTGCGTACCCAAACCCTCACACTGTCATTAGCGGGAGAGAGAGAGGCGTTTCCGTACCCAAACCCTCACACTGTCATTGACGGATGAGAGAGAGGCGTTTGCGTACCCAAACCCTCACACTGTCATTAGCGGATGAGAGAGAGGCGTTTCCGTACCCAAATCCTCACACTGTCATTAACGGGAGAGAGAGAGGCGTTTCCGTACCCAAACCCTCACACTGTCATTGACGGATGAGAGAGAGGCGTTTGCGTACCCAAACCCTCACACTGTCATTAGCGGATGAGAGAGAGGCGTTTGCGTACCCAAATCCTCACACTGTCATTAGCGGATGAGAGAGAGGCGTTTGCGTACCCAAATCCTCACACTGTCATTAACGGCACACACATCGAGATTTTGAGAAGATCAGTTACGGGTCAGAATGGCATCATGATTAACACGTTTAATGTTAATAATAATATGGGTCATATATTAATGTTAGAATCAAAATGGAGAAAATTTGGTGATCTGGACAAAGAAACTTGACCACTGACCTTTTACAGGTATTAAAAAAAAATACATTCCTTGCATTTCAATACCAATATTTCAACATATCTTTACTCAGAGTAAATTTGTTAAAAGAACAAATGATTCCAGTAGTAATATTGCTGTATTTTCCATGACCTTTATGCGGTGTTCAGAAATGCAAATGCAAATTCAAATGAACTGGCTATCTACCTGCAGCCTCTCTCTACCAAAACGGTTTTATTCTGACAGTCAGATAAGCTTTAAAAGCAGCCAGAGGATCAAATGATGTCATTCTGTCACCCGCCATGTTACTGTGGGCTGCGACCCAGAAAAAGAAGAAAGCCTGAGGTTTTATTTTTACTGGCGGAAAAAGGCGCTGACATCAGAAACTTTCACACAGGAACCTAAAATAGAGCCGAGGGTTATGGGATAGCGTGTGGCCGTGGGTCTTTCTCACCTGGAGAATTCACTCACACGCCTGTGTGGCAGCGCGGTGCCTTTACACGGACGGGTTCAACCCGCCACACGCTTTGCATTCATTAAACCCACTGCTTCAAAAAAGACTCATTGTTTTTTAACCAAACTGGACGGAGTGATGGGTCAGTCTGCGCTAGAATAGAATTCAGCAGAGCAAGCCGTTGAGTCTGAAACTGTCACAGTACTGACAGGGTTTTTCTCTCAAACTCCATCCCTACTGGGGAAAAATGTAAGATTTATTTATGAGTTTTGGCAGAGGTTTTGGTTTATGGGAGGGAGAAAGAGCTGACCCTAGACCAGTTGGTTTGTGATTAGGGTTAATGTTTGGCTGTATAATCTTGGATCAGGGCCGGGGGAGGGACTGTATAACAGTGTGTGTGTGTGTGTGTGTGTACCAGTGTTGTTAGGACCATAGAGCTCTAATGGATCTGAATACCTCAGGGCCTTTTAGAGGTGAAGTCGGCCACATTTGACAAGCAAAGCAAAAACAATGGAGCCATTAAAAACTCACACATACACACACACACTCCCACATGCATGTAAAAACACACTCACATACGCACTCTTTAACGCACACACACACACACACACACACACACACACACACACACACACACACACACACACACACACACACACACACACACACACACACACACACACACACACACACACACACACACACACACACACACACACACACACACACATGCTGTAATTGACTGTAGCCAGCAGCCCTACAGGGCTGTAATTGGCTGTAACCAGCCCTACAGGGCTGTAATTGGCTGTAACCAGCCCTACAGGGCTGTAATTGACTGTAACCAGCCCTACAGGGCTGTAATTGACTGTAGCCAGTCCTACAGTGCTGTAATTGGCTGCAGCCAGTCCCACAGGGCTGTAATTGGCTGTAGCCAGTCCTACAGGGCTGTAATTGGCTGCAGCCAGTCCCACAGGGCTGTAATTGGATGTAGTCAGTCCTACAGGGCTGTAATTGGCTGTAGCCAGCTCTGCAGGGCTGTAATTGGCTGCAGCCAGTCCTACAGGGCTGTAATGGGCTGTAACCAGTCCTGCAGGGCTGTAATTGGCTGTAGCCAGCCCTGCAGGCCTCTATTTAGCTGTAGCCAGTCCTACAGGGCTGTAATTGGCTGTAGCCAGTCCTACAGGGCTGTAATTGGCTGTAGCCAGTCCTACAGGGCTGTAATTGGCTGTAGCCAGTCCTACAGGGCTGTAATTGGCTGTAGCCAGTCCTACAGGGCTGTAATTGGCTGTAACCAGGTAGCGAGGATTTCTGTGGTCAGGACAACCCCGTCCCATCGCACATGAGCAGCAGTGTGATGGAATCCGATTGGCCATTCCAAATTTGGAGAAAAGAGAAAACACACCCCTCTCATCTCACCAGCAGATGATTTACACTGCGGGACCAGTGGAATCATGCAGGCAAGATGGCTGACAGACTCCTCAGAATAATAACACCAAAACTGCAGAAAAATCACAAAACTAGAATTTGTCCTCCAAAGAAATGCCCAAAGAAAAAGTTTCTTGATGAGGTAACGTGAATTAGGTGAAGAATTTTAAAATGGTACCATTCGCCCGTTGTGGCCCGTTGTAGGGCCCGTTGTAGGGCCCGTTGTAGGGCCCGTTGTAGGCCCTGTTGTAGGGCCCGTTGTGGAAGCTGAGAATGAAGTAATCGGTTCCAGTGTTTTCCGCAGGCCTGGTAGATATTTACTGGCAAACGGGCTGCATGTCACATTAAAGCCATAATGCGTAACACGGAATTAGCAACAGCATGTGTGCAGTTCTACAGGAAATCCTGTGAGCTGGAATTATGGCCATTTGTGAGCATCTGTCTGTGGTTCGAGAGAGACTGCAATTAAATTGCAGACTGCTTCAGAATGCTTGTACGTAATTCATCACGTAAGAATGCTTGTACGTAATTCATCACGTTACTGAAGGCATCACTCATAAGGCCTACTATTCAGCCTCTTCACTACTATGCAATATCAAATGTTATGAAACAGGGATTGAAATCTGCATAAACAGCTTAAACAGAAATTGTGAAGTTTTTATATAAATCATCGTTTGCACCCTTTTTTACATACTTTTAGAGCTTCATCCAGCTCTGTGCACTGTAAGTGTATCATAACGCAATTAACTAATAAAGTTGGTTCAAATCCTCATGTGACTAAATGCCGCCGAATGTGTCTTTCACAGTTGGGAGCTTCACAGTCTCGGTGATGAAAGATTGTTTCGGCCACCCGTGTGCCGTAGCAGAAGAGGGGCGGGCCGAATCGGGGCCATTTTCTGATTGGTGAAGCACATTAAAGTGAGTTGACATCTTTCTTCATCTCAAGAACAACAAGATAAAAGGGGTCTTTATAGATGCATGTAATAAACATAAAGCATGTAATATACATATATATATATATAAACATAAAGCAGTTTGAAGCCACATTTGCAGGTTTGAAATTAGTATACATTATATGTCATATCCCTCATTGCTTTCGTAAATTGGATTCTTCGCCCACGCGCCACCACCCCCATCCCCCACCCCCCCAGTCTCTGTCTCACTGCCGCCATTTGCCCGAGATGAAAGCAATCGGTGGCAAACTTGCACATCGTACATTATGATGATGCGACTGCCGGTACCTTCCGCACCCCCCCCCCCCCCCCAAACAGAGGAAAAATAAAAGGCCAAATAGGGAGCTAAATTTCACTTTTCTACACAAAATGGAGGTGGTGTGGCAGTGTCATATTACACATGCAGAAAAAGGTCATGCGGAATCCATTTTAACAGCGTGATCACATACATCATTAGCTACAGTAATATGAATAAATCACGGTGCTAAAGAACACTGAATGGCCTTGTGCTTGTGTGTTAAAGAGCCATAATTATCTTCACCTGTGAAAAATGTGCTCCGAGTTCTTCCAAGCGTGGATGCTACCTGACACGGAATGAACCTTTAGCTTTGATTTAGGGCTTAAATTAATTGTCGGTAGCAGAGGCCGGCCCATATAAGAATACCCTTATGAGGGTCACAGGTGTGAAAATGGTGATTTAGTCCAAATATCCAGAGATGTTGAACTAATAATCCATACCTGCGGGGGTTAGAACATACCTGCATACCTGCATACCTGCGGGGGTTAGAACATACCTGCATACCTGCAGGGGTTAGAACATACCTGCATACCTGCAGGGGTTAGAACATACCTGCATACCTGCGGGGGTTAGAACATACCTGCATACCTGCGGGGGTTAGAACATACCTGCATACCTGCGGGGGTTAGAACATACCTGCATACCTGCAGGGGTTAGAACATACCTGCATACCTGCAGGGGTTAGAACATACCTGCATACCTGCGGGGGTTAGAACATACCTGCATACCCGCAGGGGTTAGAACATACCTGCATACCTGCAGGGGTTAGAACATACCTGCATACCTGCGGGGGTTAGAACATACCTGCATACCTGCGGGGGTTAGAACATACCTGCATACCTGCAGGGGTTAGAACATACCTGCATACCTGCAGGGGTTAGAACATACCTGCATACCTGCGGGGGTTAGAACATACCTGCATACCTGCAGGGGTTAGAACATACCTGCATACCTGCGGGGGTTAGAACATACCTGCATACCTGCAGGGGTTAGAACATACCTGCATACCTGCGGGGGTTAGAACATACCTGCATACCTGCAGGGGTTAGAACATACCTGCATACCTGCGGGGGTTAGAACATACCTGCATACCTGCAGGGGTTAGAACATACCTGCATACCTGCAGGGGTTAGAACATACCTGCATACCTGCAGGGGTTAGAACATACCTGCATACCTGCAGTGACGTGTTGGAGACGGGAGTGTGTTAAACGAGGAGCCGCGTTCGTTTCCATGGTGATGACACATCAGCCACGTCCAACCTTTACTTACAAAAAAAGCAAGCGTTCATTTTTATCCATAATCAGTTTGGCAAATTCAGCGATCACCAAAAAGGAAGTATATAACTATGAAAGCAAGGCTGTGATTGTATTTAAAAGGAGGGAACTGTCCAGGGACTTTGTCTGGCGAGTTTGTTTTAGTGATTGCTGAGCTTGCCAAATTGTGTTTGTAAAGAAAAAAAAATTCTTGCTTTAAATTTTTCAGTCAAAGTTAAGGAGAGATATTGATTTATTTCCACGCATGGAGTCAGGACCTCTGGTTTAGACTTGGAATGCATGTGATATCATTCCAAACTCACTTCCGAAACTTTCACCTTTCTTGCTAGTCACAGACGATGTCCCAGATTTCCATCCTTAAGCACATCTGATGCTCATCACACAATATTCATCATCAGCAGAGAATCACAGGCGCTTAGACAACCAGGCTGCAGTAAAATCAACATACAAACCCCCCACTTTAAGAGCTGTTTCTCCTGACTCATTTTCCTATTGAACTCTATGGAAAAATAAGTCAGGAGAAGAAACCCTTCAAATGATCCATCCATATCTACTGCATATCTGGCAGCAGAGTGATGTTTTGAGGCTTGTTTGATATCACAGACCCTTGCTGACTTACAGCCATTTCGCCAACCATGTGTTCCATACTGTTCCAGTGTAATTTACAGCTAAATCTAGTCCCAACCCCCAATTCCCATAGAGATCAATTCAAATGCAGAGAGGTTATAGTATCGCTTGTTAGAGTACCTGAAAATAAGATATCAAGAGTCTTTTGATATTTTTTTATACCCAGTCATGATACACTGCCTGGCCAAAAAAAAAGTCGCAGTTGCACCAGTCATGCATAGTGCCCACTGTACAAGCCTCTGGAGGCAGTGTTATGATCTGGGGTTGCTTCAATTGGTCAGGTCTAGGCTCAGCAATGTTATGCAGCAATAAAATGAAGTCAGCTGAGTATCTGAATGTACTGAATGACCAGGTTATCCCATCAATGGGCATATTCCAGGACGACAATGCCAAGATTCATCGGGCTCAAATTTTGAAAGAGTGGTTCAGGGAGCATGAGGAATCATTTTCACACATGATTTGGCCACCAGAGTCCTGACCTTAACCCCATTGAAAGTCTTTGGGATGTGCTGGAGAAGACTTCACGGAGTGGTTTGACTCTCCCGTCGTCAATACAAGATCTCGGCCAAAAATGAATGCAAGTCTGGACGGAAATAAATGTTGTGACGTTGCATAAGGTTGTCGAAACAATGCCACGACGAATGCGCGCCATAATCAAAGCTAAAGGCGGTCCAACAAAATATTACAGTGTGCGACTTTTTTTTTGGCCGGGCAGTGTAGCATCACCTGTTTAACTGTGGAATGTTCCAAACAGGTGTTAACTGTTATAGATAGATAACTGTTATATAGGCAGTTAACTGTTATAGATAGATAACTGTTATATAGGCAGTTAACTGTTATAGATAGATAACTGTTATATAGGCAGTTAACTGTTATAGATAGATAACTGTTATAGGCAGATGACTCTGTTTAGAAGTTTGGTTCCATATGGAGAGAGCAGGCAGGTGATGCAGCCTCAGCAGAGCCCAACACCACTCTGTAAATAATGTCTTAACAAGTGTTTTAGTCTTGTAATGAGACTTAAGATCTTTTTTTTCTCTCAAGTAGAAAACATTAGCTTGTTTTAAGTTACCTTTTTGCTTGACAAGTGAAATTATCTTACCCCATTGGAAAATTGTGAAATGAGTAAAACTATCTCACCTCATTGGCAATCTTTTTGTCTTATTTAGCAAAAAAGTAATAGAAATAAGATTTAGGGCTGGTTTCCCAGACATGGATTAGGCCTAGTCCTAGACTAAAATAAAAATTCAATGAGGATCTTCACTGAAAAATGTTTTTGTGTAGGACTAGGCTTAATCCATGTCTGGGAAGCCTAGCCTTAAAGTCTAAATATAAGACTAATATGTTTGTTAAGATTGACTTATTTTATTTTATTTTTTTTGCAACCCATCCATTATCTAACCCGCTTGGTCAGGGTTGTGGGGGGGGCCGGAGCCTATCCCAGCATGCATTGGGCGAGAGGCAGGAATACACCCTTAGTCTGTGTTCCCATCGCAGGGGGATTGCAAACACACACTGATAATTGTTATTTTCCATCGCTTTGATAGAATCTCTGCAGTGGCTGTTTCTTTTTGTAATTTTGTTTGTTTTAACTTTGATTCCTGAACTTTGAATTATTAATAAAAAGTTGAACACAAAAGTGGCTGTTTCTTTTGATGGAACATTAAAGATTCATATTCAAGTCCCTGTTGTGAGATTTTTGGGGGGGGGGTTACAGAGCCACCTGCCAAGTCTCCAGAGATGGTGGTAGACGAGGTCCAGGATGCCAAAACGTCCTTCTGCTTCTTGTCTACCTCACTTTTTCTTCATTTTGTCACTCTTTCTTTCAGCAAAGCTACAGAAACCCACAGAGAGCTCTGAGCCATGCTACAGAAACCCACAGAGAGCTCTGAGCCATGCTACAGAAACCCACAGAGAGAGCTCTGAGCCATGCTACAGAAACCCACAGAGAGAGCTCTGAGCCATGCTACAGAAACTCACAGAGAGAGCTCTGAGCCATGCTACAGAAACCCACAGAGAGAGCTCTGAGCCATGCTACAGAAACCCACAGAGAGAGCTCTGAGCCATGCTACAGAAACCCACCAGAGAGCTCTGAGCCATGCTACAGAAACCCACAGAGAGAGCTCTGAGCCATGCTACAGAAACCCAACAGAGAGAGCTCTGAGCCATGCTACAGAAACCCACAGAGAGCTCTGAGCCATGCTACAGAAACCCACAGAGAGCTCTGAGCCATGCTACAGAAACCCACAGAGAGAGCTCTGAGCCATGCTACAGAAACCCACAGAGAGCTCTGAGCCATGCTACAGAAACCCACAGAGAGCTCTGAGCCATGCTACAGAAACCCATAGAGAGCTCTGAGCCATGCTACAGAAACCCACAGAGAGCTCTGAGCCATGCTACAGAAACCCACAGAGAGAGCTCTGAGCCATGCTACAGAAACCCAGAGAGAGCTCTGAGCCATGCTACAGAAACCCAGAGAGAGCTCTGAGCCATGCTACAGAAACCCACAGAGAGCTCTGAGCCATGCTACAGAAACCCATAGAGAGCTCTGAGCCATGCTACAGAAACCCACAGAGAGCTCTGAGCCATGCTACAGAAACCCACAGAGAGAGCTCTGAGCCATGCTACAGAAACCCACAGAGAGCTCTGAGCCATGCTACAGAAACCCACAGAGAGCTCTGAGCCATGCTACAGAAACCCACAGAGAGAGCTCTGAGCCATGCTACAGAAACCCACAGAGAGAGCTCTGAGCCATGCTACAGAAACCCACAGAGAGAGCTCTGAGCCATGCTACAGAAACCCACAGAGAGAGCTCTGAGCCATGCTACAGAAACCCACAGAGAGAGCTCTGAGCCATGCTACAGAAACCCACAGAGAGAGCTCTGAGCCATGCTACAGAAACCCACAGAGAGCTCTGAGCCATGCTACAGAAACCCACAGAGAGAGTCTGAGCCATGCTACAGAAACCCACAGAGAGAGTTCTGAGCCATGCTACAGAAACCCACAGAGAGAGCTCTGAGCCATGCTACAGAAACCCACAGAGAGCTCTGAGCCATGCTACAGAAACCCACAGAGAGCTCTGAGCCATGCTACAGAAATCCACAGAGAGCTCTGAGCCATGCTACAGAAACCCACAGAGAGAGCTCTGAGCCATGCTACAGAAACCCACAGAGAGCTCTGAGCCATGCTACAGAAACCCAGAGAGAGCTCTGAGCCATGCTACAGAAACCCATAGAGAGCTCTGAGCCATGCTACAGAAACCCACAGAGAGCTCTGAGCCATGCTACAGAAACCCACAGAGAGAGCTCTGAGCCATGCTACAGAAACCCAGAGAGAGCTCTGGGCCATGCTACAGAAACCCACAGAGAGCTCTGAGCCATGCTACAGAAAACCCACAGAGAGAGTTCTGAGCCATGCTACAGAAACCCATAGAGAGCTCTGAGCCATGCTACAGAAACCCACAGAGAGAGCTCTGAGCCATGCTACAGAAACCCACAGAGAGCTCTGAGCCATGCTACAGAAACCCATAGAGAGCTCTGAGCCATGCTACAGAAACCCACAGAGAGCTCTGAGCCATGCTACAGAAACCCACAGAGAGAGCTCTGAGCCATGCTACAGAAACCCAGAGAGAGCTCTGAGCCATGCTACAGAAACCCAGAGAGAGCTCTGAGCCATGCTACAGGAAACCCACAGAGAGCTCTGAGCCATGCTACAGAAACCCATAGAGAGCTCTGAGCCATGCTACAGAAACCCACAGAGAGCTCTGAGCCATGCTACAGAAACCCACAGAGAGAGCTCTGAGCCATGCTACAGAAACCCACAGAGAGCTCTGAGCCATGCTACAGAACCCACAGAGAGCTCTGAGCCATGCTACAGAAACCCACAGAGAGAGCTCTGAGCCATGCTACAGAAACCCACAGAGAGAGCTCTGAGCCATGCTACAGAAACCCACAGAGAGAGCTCTGAGCCATGCTACAGAAACCCACAGAGAGAGCTCTGAGCCATGCTACAGAAACCCACAGAGAGAGCTCTGAGCCATGCTACAGAAAACCCACAGAGAGAGCTCTGAGCCATGCTACAGAAACCCACAGAGAGCTCTGAGCCATGCTACAGAAACCCACAGAGAGAGTTCTGAGCCATGCTACAGAAACCCACAGAGAGAGTTCTGAGCCATGCTACAGAAACCCACAGAGAGAGCTCTGAGCCATGCTACAGAAACCCACAGAGAGCTCTGAGCCATGCTACAGAAACCCACAGAGAGCTCTGAGCCATGCTACAGAAATCCACAGAGAGCCCTGAGCCATGCTACAGAAACCCACAGAGAGAGCTCTGAGCCATGCTACAGAAACCCACAGAGAGCTCTGAGCCATGCTACAGAAACCCAGAGAGAGCTCTGAGCCATGCTACAGAAACCCATATAGAGCTCTGAGCCATGCTACAGAAACCCACAGAGAGCTCTGAGCCATGCTACAGAAACCCACAGAGAGAGCTCTGAGCCATGCTACAGAAACCCAGAGAGAGCTCTGGGCCATGCTACAGAAACCCACAGAGAGCTCTGAGCCATGCTACAGAAACCCACAGAGAGCTCTGAGCCATGCTACAGAAACCCATAGAGAGCTCTGAGCCATGCTACAGAAACCCACAGAGAGAGCTCTGAGCCACACCCAAGACCACCATATGTACTGTACTATTGTTCTTGCAGCAAAGCTACAGAAACCCACAGAGAGCTCTGAGCCATGCCCAAGACCACCATATGTACTGTACTATTGTTCTTGTATAAAACATGATATAAAAAAGATCTACAGATCAAAGATCACTCTTCACAGATACCCTGTTCTTTTCATTATTATGAATAAAATGGAAATACAGACATCATGGGCCCTATCTTACACCCGGCGCAAAGCGGCGCTAACCCAAACGCAAGTGTCTTTGCTATCTTACACTCGGCGGTAGGTTCATTATAACGCCTAACGCTCACGCCGTTTAACTAGCATGTACTCTTGCACCGTTTGGGCGTGTTGGTCTTAAGATGAGGAGTGGCCAGGATTCTTTTTGGCGTATTGCTATCTTGAGCCAGCAGAAGCGCTTGCGCTAGAACCACCACTAACCTGGTCTAAAGTCATGTCGCAGTTGTATACATGTTATTTTAACGGCGCATATAAGTGCGTCTACAAAGGCGTTTGCACAATGCGCGTACCCTCCTGTCTGTTACACACAGGGGCGCGCACAAGCATGATTAAAATATCAAGATTACAATGTGAAATAGTATTATTGTGTAGCCTATATAAAAAAATACATAATAATAAAAGGGTCCGTAGCCTACCTTTCCCTCAGCGAAGGGGAATGCCATGCACATTAAATTGCTTTCAGCCCACTCCATCAACATCCAGGCGATGTGCGATGGTACGGGACAATGGCTATCCATTAAAAAGCAGCTGATAAACACATATATCAACCCTAATGCGCGAATTGTCATTTACACCTAATGCGTGAATTGTTATTCAATGGAAAACTCGCGCACCAGCAATAGACGGACATTTAAGTTCTGAAAATGCGCTTCAGATGTCATTACAATACAGCTCTGTTTATCTATGAATACAGCCTGTAAGTAAATAGAATGGTTTGTGACTGAAAAAAGTTCAAAACCTTGTCCAGTGAATATTGCATTTATTGTTTTTCAAATAGCCTATAGGCTACAGCGGATTCGCTGTGCATAAGGTTTTTTTCGATAGTCTATGGTTTAAAAAAACGGAGATAAATGTCACCATGTTACTAAATTGTAACCTTAGCTATTCTTCGTCCTTCATATTTTTTTAATTACAGTGACCAGGTTTCCATACTCTCACCGTTTAAAAACCCAGCTGATTTCACCCGTTATTCCATAACTGAACAAAACGATTTTAAAGAGAACTAAGCGTCTAATTAGAAACTAAAACAAATTTGCAGCACGTTACACAATTAATTCACAATTAATTTTAATGCCATTCTCTGCACGTGCGCTGCATGTTCTCTGTTTCCCCTGCTGTAAGTCGCACGTTTCACGGTCTTCCTGGGAAAGTGGATTGTTTTAAAGGATTAGGCTACAAGTAAAACAGGTTGGTCACATTTCCATAAACAGGACATTATTAAACAAGGGGAAATATGCGTGAACATATGGGTTGCGAACCTGACAGCTTTATTGTAGGCTATTTAGTGTCATCATTAAGGCAAAATAACGGTATGTATGTTATTAATCAATATTAGCCTACTATGCAGGTAGCCTAATGAACTTTGGATGAAGCTTGAACTTCGAGAACTCCATGAGAACAGCCTCTTGGAATTGATGTTTGACACTTTCAGTGCATAATCAAACGAAATTTCGCTGAACAAGCAGGCTAATTTGGCGTTTTCTAAGGTGAGACTGAAGCCATTGATAGCTTATTCTCAGCTGTTGCAGGTCCTTTTAACGAAATTTAAAACCGCATATATTTTGTAAAATAAAAGCCCTGTCTGGAATTACCGGGAACTCATAGGCTAATGGTTAGTCCGAATAATATTGATCATACTCCATTAGTAGCCTATTCCTTGATCACACTAAACACGCACAAGCATGTCTGTTTCGCCATCAAGCAATCCGCCAAGGTGGAAAAGCAGGCTTTTAAAGGGAATGGGATATGACATTTTGATTGGTTTATTGCATGTCACGCCCAAGACACACCTATAATTAATGAAGCGACTAGGTTCAGCCAGTTGCACCTTGCGTCGTGCTTAGCGCCCAAAAAACACGCCGTTAAAATAGCAAAAGTGGACTTGGACACGCCCAAAATTGGACTTGCTTGTGCTTAGACTAAGCGCCAAGATCGCCAAGATAGGGCCCTATAAGTATTAAAGTTTCATATTGTAAATTATAATATTACTATTTTTTTGTGCAATCCTGACTAAAGGGGTGAAAGCCTGAGTTACTCCAGTGACCTCCCCAATCCCACCTCCTCTCCCTCCCTGTGACTCTCCAATCCCACCTCCTCTCCCTCCCCTGTGACTCCCCAATCCCACCTCCTCTCCCTCCTGTGACTCTCCAATCCCACCTCCTCTCCCTCCCTGTGACTCTCCAATCCCACCTCCTCTCCCTCCCTGTGACTCTGGAAATTCAATCAGAATACAAGACATCCATCACAAGAGTCTATAACCAGCTAAACACACACACGTACACACACACACACACACACACACACACACACACACACATATACAGGCAGGGCAGGCACACTCACACACAACACACACACACACACACACACACACACACACCACACATATACAAACACACATATACAGGCAGGCAGGCACACTCACTCACACACACAGTCTCCCTGTTCAGATACGGTATGCCAGTCTGCAGCAGGCCCCAAACATCACACACTTTATCAGTAGTTGTGCCAGGGTCTCCATGGCAACTGTATAATAGATTTGCCCTAATTCAATCCCAGAGGCCACATTGAAGCGTAATGCAAAATGTGCTGGAGCCCCAATTCCTTTCAAGTCACATGACTCATGTGTCAGGAAGCTAGTCTGCGTTCCTAAAGCCGTAACACAGGGAGCAGAAGCTAGTCTGCGTTCCAACAGCCGTAACACATGGAGCAGGAAGCTAGTCTGTGTTCTTACAGCTGTAAAACACGGAGCAGAAGCTAGTCTGTGTTCTTACAGCTGAAACACATGGAGCAGAAGCTAGTCTGCGTTCCAACAGCCTTAACACACCCGGAGCAGAAGCTAGTCTGTGTTCCTACAGCCGTAACACACGGAGCAGAAGCTAGTCTGCGTTCCAACAGCCGTAACACACAGAGCAGAAGCTAGTCTGTGTTCCAACAGCTGAAACCACACGGAGCAGAAGCTAGTCTGTGTTCTTACAGCTGTAACACACGGAGCAGAAGCTAGTCTGCATTCCAACAGTTGTAACACATGGAGCAGAAGCTAGTCTGCGTCCAACAGCCGTAACACACGGAGAAGAAGCTAGTCTGCGTTCCAACAGCCATAACACACGGAGCAGAAGCTAGTCTGCGTTCCAACAGCCGTAACACACGGGAGCAGAAGCTAGTCTGCGTTCCAACAGCCGTAACACACGGAGCAGAAGCTAGTCTGCGTTCCAACAGCCGTAACACACGGAGCAGAAGCTAGTCTGCGTTCCAACAGCCGTAACACGGGAGCAGAAGCTAGTCTGCGTTCCAACAGCCTTAACACACGGAGCAGAAGCTAGTCTGCGTTCCAACAGCCGTAACACACAGAGCAGAAGCTAGTCTGTGTTCCAACAGCTGAAACACACGAAGCAGAAGCTAGTCTGTGTTCTTACAGCTGTAACACACGGAGCAGAAGCTAGTCTGCATTCCAACAGTTGTAACACATGGAGCAGAAGCTAGTCTGCGTTCCAACAGCCGTAACACACGGAGCAGAAGCTAGTCTGCGTTCCAACAGCTGTAACACACAGAATAGAAGCTAGTCTGCGTTCCAACAGCCGTAACACACGGAGCAGAAGCTAGTCTGCATTCCAACAGCCGTAACACACGGAGCAAAAGCTAGTCTGCGTTCCAACAGCCGTAACAACACGGAGCAGAAGCTAGTCTGCGTTCCACAGCCGTAACACACGGAGCAGATCTCTCTCTCCGCCCCCCTCTCTCCTTCTTCCCTCCCTCACTCTCTCTCCTCTCTCTCTCCCCCTCTCTCCTTCTTCCGTCCCTCGCTCTCTCCTTCCCCTTTCTCCTTCTTCCCTCCCTCGTCTCTCTCCTCTCTCTCTCCCCTTCTCTCCCCTCTGTCTCTCCCTCCCCCTATCTCCTCTCTCTCTCACCCACCCTGTTATGTTTGCTCATGCTGACCCCATCCGATTCCATCCCAGATTTCTGCTTATTATTATTAAGTCTCCCCTTCAAATAGAGATGGGATTATGGGGGAGGGGGGGGGGGCACTGGAAGAGAATGGGGGGGTGGGGGTGCTTATTGAATTCCACCGAGCCTCACTACAGTTGTGCTTGCAGGGGCAAATTAATATCCTTGGAAGCCATTTTAGCTCCGATACAATGAAAACGTGTCACCACGGCGACAGGCAAGAAGTACAGACAAATACGACCCCGGCAACAAAAGCTTCATCCAGGGGTCCATCAGACCCGTCACCCCGTGGTGACCTTGTGTTTGCTAAAGTGGGGGCTCTGGAGGTTTCCCCCCCAGCAAGGGCTGAACCCCCCAATCGCCAAACACCCTCCGATCCCCCCGCACTCCCTGCTACCTACCTTACCCCTCCGATCCCCCCGGCCACTCCCCGCTACCTACCTTACCATCCGATCCCCCCCGCACTCCCCGCTACTACCTTACGACTCACTGGTAATCCTGTCTGTCTCTAGAGCTCTGACGGATGGTCTCTTTTCTTCTACTGTTGTGTGTGCAGGATAAAGCAAGGAAAGCTGCTGTCTTTCACAGGGGAATAAGCAGAGAACTTTACTGTGTGATCATAAACACTTTACTGTCTGAAGATAAACATTCATTACGTGCGCATTGTTTGTATATTCTTGTGGATTTTCCTTTTCAGTGATTTTTTTTTACTGTTTGAAAATCTTTTCCAGTTTGTTGTTTTTAGTTGCATCTGGCAATGGATCTGTTGTTTTAATCAAACAGATGTTACCTATAAATGCAAATCTCTAACATAATGCATAATAAACATATTTATTTCAATCCACTGTATTTTGCTGAAATTACTAAATTGAAATAATAAAATAGTTTTGGACAAAATAAATGACATTTCTTGTACCAGAACTGTAAACATATGGCAGAAACATAATGTGCAAGTTTTGTCAATTTAATAAATAAAATAAAACCACTATACACAGTCATATGCACCTGATTTTGGAATCTATAAACCTTGCAAAGCTACAAAACATTATGTCTTCAGAATGTAAGTCTGAATGTAATGAATCCCTACTCCAATCCCTGAAATAGAAGTGAGAACTCCTTTAGGTTGACATTGTAGATTGTGTGTGTCTGCATGTGCTGAGATAATGCTAGAAGCATCACAGAAAGCACAGCCCCCAGTTTTCAACATGCAGCCAACTGTATATGCATATGAATACATATCAACAAACACTGTATATGCATATGAATACATATCAACAAACAAATGCAACCCTGTTTTGAATAGGTAAGGCAATGCAAAGCACGAGGAAAAGAGACATGCACTCAAAGGCAAAACAGGCTTTAACATCTGAGACTTACGTGACCTCAACAACATCAACGGCCATTGCCCCAATGTTAGAAAGGACCTGTGTTTCAGAGAACAAATAAGCCTCTAGTGGCATCTTGGCCTTCAAACCGCATTCAATATCTACATAAACCAAAGAATAGTTATGAATTAAAATTTCAGTATTTCAAGGGAAGATTTATACGTGCCAACGAAAGGCTCAAAAAGCAAAATAAAAACAAGAATTTAATTAATTGAAACTAATTTGATGTGAAAATAAAAGCATAGAAGAATTGTAATCTTAATAAAGTTCCCTAGAATATGTTTCTGTAGATAATTAGACTCATTCCTCTTTGTTATCTGTTCTCCTTGTTCTTCAGCTGCATAACATTTTAAGAGCCGGCATACAATTTTGGTAGATACTAAAACGGAGAAAATACTAATTGTTTTTTTGTGAATTAAAGAGCTCCAATAATTATTACAACAAAATCAGTCAGATGGTGAGACTTTATGTTAAGAATGGTGTTTGCCTTTGGTTCTATTTAAATAAATTATTGGTGGTAGTTTTTTATGATGGTAAGACGATGGTAAGACTGTCTCTGGAGCGCGGGCTCGTCTGAATATTCTCCAAAACATGCGGGGCCAGCTGCCCCTCCTTACCATAGCGGGCAGTTCCTGGAACAGACCGCTACACAAACACTGCACTCAGGCAGCAGGAGGCGCTATAGACCGCTACACAAACACTGCACTCAGGCAGCAAGAGCGCTATAACCCAATAACACGGCAGGTCCGGGCTATAACCCAATAAGATGCTGGGTCCGGGCTTGTGCAGCCTGGTCTGACCCGCAGCCACAGTCAGAGGAGGCCCGGTTCTGATTCGATCCCAGAATGTTTACATTACAGCACGGATGGAACCCACAAGTGCCCGATTACTGATCTAAATTTCAATATTGTTTCTATGTACTTGTACACATATTCAGTGTTAATTCAGCTATAACAGTGTTAATATTAATATTCAAATGGGAGTTAATATACTCTATCAGAGTTGATTTAACACAGAATATTGTTCTGTGTACAACACAAACCATTGAGGTCTGGCAGAGCCTTTTTGTGCCAGTATCAGATCTAAAAGTCTAAAAGGTGCATTTTGATGAAAATCTACAAAAAAAACAAACAAACAAAAAAGTAAAAAGCATTGAATGACAGAAGTGACTGTGTCATCGTGTAGAGTGCCTGTTTGTAAACTTCCTCTGAAGCGGGAAAAGCGGTCGCACTGCCCCACAGTCACAAACACACATACGCACACACATATACACACACAGTCACAAACACACATACGCACACACACACACACACACACACACGGTCACAAACACACATACGCACACACATATACACATATACACACACACACACACACACACAGTCACAAACACACATACGCACACACACACACACACACATACACACACACACACATATACACACATACACACACACACGCACGCACGCACGCATGCACCCACGCACGCAGGCACGCAGGCACGCACGCACGCACGCACGCACGCACACACACACACACACACACACACACACACACACACACACACACACACACACACACACACATAGTCACACACACTCTAAGATCTAAGAGTGGTGCTTTTTGGGCTCTGTATTCATCATATAAAAAATTCCATCACTGAATATAATATGGCCATTTTCCATCTGCAAATGAAGACAGGTCACTAAAATACAATCTGAAAGGAAAATAATTTGAAACACTCAGAGTGGCCCAACTTTGACCGTTAAAAAAAATGCACGATTACGTGAGCACCCAAATTCATTCAGCTGAGCATCTTTGTTGAAAGCTTCTCACACCCTGAGACTGGAAGCAGCCACTCGGAAAATAAACTCTGCAAGCAGGGAAGGAAATTAAACAGGGAAAGGAAAACCTAGATGTAATCTGCAATATGTAATCAATATCTAATATCTAAAATATAAGAATATTTTTTTGTGTTTTGCTGCTTGGTTAGCAGTAGTGGTTAGCTTGGTTAGCATAGTGTACTTGCATTAGTGCTATAGTGATGTTGCATCTGATACTGGCTGGTCTGGGAATGTTGTTATCAGGTCTATTTCTGTCTTGAGGGATAATGTAATACATATGCAGAAATATTTGTTCAACTGTCCAACACTATATTTTATATTTTATAGATTTCATGATATCCCCCTTTAAGTTGTAGGCTAATGCTGAGTGGCTAGCTGATGCAGCATCTGTTTTATTATTAATAAGTTGAGACAAGTAACATTATTTCTTTGGCATATTTGTATTGATTTATTGAATCCACCAAAAATGCCACACATCAGAATAAAAAAAAATTATAAAAAAAACCTGAAACATAAATCAATTAATGGCCTTGCAATGCCAACCACACCCAGTGCTCACACAAGTAAATTCCCCCATCACCAGTTCCATTCATTACCATTACTTCAGTGATTCATTTTAAGGAAAGCACTCCTTTCCAGGGTCAGCCTTGCCCTGTTTCGGTGGCCACAGGTAAGGCCACCTGTGGCACTAAAAACCCGCTCTACAAAGACCTGGGATGCAGGCATCGCTAACAGGTCCAGGGCAAGAGGTTTTAGATGAGGATAAATAGTTGAACTCTGCTTATATCCTACAGGAGTTGTCAAAATGTCGTTTCGTTTTTAAAGTAGTAAATTAATTTATAATTTTAGAGAAATATGAATAGGCTACTATAATTGGGACGTGAACTACTACCACTAGGGGACGACCGTGGATAGGGTAAGCATAATTGACAAGGAGTAATAATGAACGCAAATCCATAGTTTTCTTATTCCAGGACATGACATTCTGCAGAAATATAGCCCAGCTATAATTACAAAATGAGCTGGAATTCTTAGAGCAAGTTGCAAGTATTCGACGTGGCTTTTTACATGTTTAGATTCCTACGCTTTTCTTATCAACTCATAGGCTACGACTAAACGTCCCATTGCACAACAGTAGGTCTATAGCCCACATAGCTACAGTATTTGCTGATGTGTCCTGATGGAGATATTGCATTTATGCCAAAACATGAAGTTAATTTATTCACTTATATAATGTAGGCCTACACACATTCTCAGTTTGTGCAGAAAAATACCTAGATTTTTTATTCAGGTTTTATTTTTATTATTTGGCTTCTTATAAAGCCTAAATGCGGCGTAAATTTCTGCATAACACAGTTACTTTATAAGTCACATGCACACTGCAGCAATTCGTGCAACAGTATTTTGGGGTAAAAACTCTGTCTGCCTAGGATAGAAACATGTGCCTTGTTCGCCCAAACCTCTTGTGGCAACAAATAGTTGAAATGTTTTGACATTTTAAGTGAAACATTACATGCAGTGAAATTGCGTCTACGTAGACCGTATTTCGCTTGCCAAAGCAATGACTTTTGAGAAATGCATACACATTAATCAATTTCCATGTTGTCTTTGAATTTGCAACTGATATGATACTTATGTAATAAAATGTGTTATATATGGAACGTGTACGTTGTAGACGCATTTTAGCCGGGCTAAAAAAAAAGCTAAAAGATATCATAGATGCTTAGATCTGATTTAGCGGCTCCTTGGATGATCTAATAGACGTCTAGTGCCCAGTGGGGATTATGATACAAGCTATGGTAAAGGCATAAAAGTATGGTAAACTTTTAAATGTTGGCTACGAGTTGGTAAGAAAAGTGATGGTAGTCCTATCTAAACATATAAAAAGCCACGTGTAATACTTGCAATTTGCTCGAAGAGTTCCTGCTCATTTTGTAATTATAGCTGGGCTATATTTCTACGAAATGCGATGTCGCACCTGGAATAAGAAAACTATGGGTTTGCGTTCATTATTACTCCTTGTCAGTTACGCTTACCCTATCCACGGTCGCCCCCTAGTGGTAGTAGTTCATGTCCCAATTATAGTAGGCCCTATATTTCCCTGAAATTATAAATTAATTGTCGTTTTGAAATATATAAATTGTTTCAACTCTGTCACATTTGGTCTTCCATATATAATCACTATCATATCTCGAAATCCATTTATAATGCGTTGAGTGAAACAGCAGGTGGGATACTTTGCAAAAAAAAAGTTCAAATGCAAACTGAAATGTAGGCCTATTGAACATTGTTAGTGATGTCGACTAGACAATAAAAAATGACGTACAAAATACTTCACAAAACAATTTAAAAAATGCGCCTAATACAAGATTTAGAACACTGCCCTAAACTCTGACAATGCCGCGCCCAGAGTTAGGCCTAATAAAAATTGATATTGCCCCCCCCAAGGTAATTTATGCCAAAAATGACCTTGGCATAAATATAAATATCTGCGTGATGTAACTTTAGTTGCCTCTTCAGATTCGTGGTGTTTTTCACCGCATATTTCTTCTCCTGTTACAACAGCACATTCAGGTTCCGTTCCTTCTCATCATATATGGAGTCCATATATCCATCCTTTTCTTCCTTCCAACTTTTGACATACTAGTGTAGGCTTATGCTAGTATTACCTGTCACCCCCTCACGTTAGTTGCTTTGCTTTTTTGAAGTTCGCGCGAATAACAGGCAGGTAAGCAGAAAGAGGAGTTTAAATTAATCCAATCAATGACGAGAATGCATATTCGTCAATTGGCGTCACCTCTCTCTTTTGAGGTCTAATACATATTAGATTTCGTTACTGTTTTTATTTAGAAATATACATTTTCATCTATTTTTACTTCAACGATAACATAAACAGGTTTGGTCACGTTTTTATTTTGAAATATATGTTTTAATCTTGTTCTTTTCCGTCAACGATGATAAGAAACAGATTTAGTTACAGTTTTCATATTCTAATATCCTTTTTCGTCAAATCTTTATTTGTCAACAATATTAGGAAGGGATTTAGTCACAGTTTTTATTCTCTAAAATCAATTTCCTCATATAACATTTTCTCGTATTCATAAAAAAAAATGCCATTTACTAAAATGTTTTAATTTTTTTCAGGTTGACAAAATGAACACTGCCTAAACCTAACCATTCTACACACTCTTAACCCTAAACTAAACCTAACCATTCTACACTCTCTTAACCCTAACCTAAACCTAACCATTCTACACTCTCTTAACCCTAACCTAAACCTAACCATTCTACACTCTCTTAACCCTAACCTAAACCTAACCATTCTACACTCTCTTAACCCTAACCTAAACCTAACCATTCTACACTCGCCCCACCCTAATAAAAAGTGTTTTCAACACCAGACGACCAGAACAGTTATCTTGGAAAAATACCAGTACCAGTTGTAACAGCCCATAGGGGGAACGGTATCTGACAGGGCTAAATTCAGCCATCGGATAATGTTTCCCCCTATGGAAATGGACAGACCTGGTGGTAAGATGGTGAAACTTGGAGAATTATCTCTTTCTTCAGAGACATAGGGGGTGTAACAGCACCTTCTGGTCCAGGCCTGCCACATTACAGACAGAGAGATCTGAGCAAGACTGCGACAGAGCAAACAGCTGAAGTGCTTAATATTAACAAATTAACAAAACTGTATATTAATAATGGCAGTGTTGGTACTCGGGCCCTAAAGCAACGATGTTATAATGGTGCATAACTGTACACAATGTTATAGTGCTACATTACTGTACACAATGTTATAATGCTACATGACTGTACACAATGTTATAATGCTACATGACTGTACACAATGTTATAATGCTACATGACTGTACACAATGTTATAATGCTAAATGACTGTACTCAATGTTATAATGCTACATTACTGTACACAATGTTATAATGCTACATGACTGTACTCAATGTTATAATGCTACATGACTGTACATAATGTTATAATGCTACATGACTGTACACAATGTTATAATGCTACATGACTGTACACAATGTTATAATGCTACATGACTGTACATAATGTTATAATGCTACATGACTGTACACAATGTTATAATGCTACATGACTGTACACAATGTTATAATGCTACATGACTGTACACAGTGGTGCAAAAGCAGGATGTGTAGCTTTTGAGTGGCATTCCAGAGAAATACCTGCAGATCTTATGCAGCATGTTGGATTAGGAAAGACGCATCAGACATATTGGATTAGGAAAGACGCATCTGACATGTTGGATTAGGAAAGACGCATCAGACATGTTGGATTAGGAAATATGCATCGGACATGTTAGATTAGGAAAGGCGCATCGGACATGTTAGATTAGGAAAGATGCATCGGACATGTTAGATTAGGAAAGACACATCTGACATGTTAGATTAGGAAAGGTAGAAACAGAGTTTACAGCAGTTCCTGACTTCCATGTGTAAAAGTCCGACCTGCCATGTTGATTTCACACTGGCCCAGAACTTGCATTTTCCCACAGATGTAAATTGAGGGTTGAAGCTGCACTGAATTACAGAGAACAGCTGCTATAGATCACACTGGATGTGTTTCCAGGTTACCATTTGCATATGGGCGGGGTAAACAGGCCTATATTTGCTGTAAGTGTGGAATGTGGAAATACATATTTTACAAATTGCGATTCTTGTGGAACGGGGAAACAAAGCAGGCCATAGCCTTCCAGATCCCTGGACTTGAGAATAATACATTCATGCATGAAACCCCCAGGTCAGCATTTAGGACCAAGAGAGCGCCAAACCTGCTATTCTTCCTTCAAAGATCACCTTTCAGAGTTTCTTTTGAAACTTCAACACTGGTTATCTGGGGTTACCTGGGGTGAATAAATACGGGTGCAGGTAAATAGCAGGCAAGGTCTTCAAAGGCAAGCCAGCGCCTCAGGTGTTTCCATCAAAGTCACCTGTGAGGGGAAATACCGGTAATACTGCCTACTAAACCCATATTTATGCATTACTCATAAGCCACATTTATGCTTTACCCATAAGCCACATTTAGGCTTTACTCATAGCTTGAAGAGAATGCACCCCATGGTAGAGAAACAGGAAGTTAAGAAAAAGTTATTAAATGCTTTCATGTAAAAAGTAAATAAATAAAATTACTTTCCACATCCCATTCGATCATTTGTCGAGTCCAGGCCTGCTGCCTCAGGTGTGTTTAACACACAGTGAACCTGAAGCGCTAAAGCTCCGCGCATGCTAATATTAGCACCAGGCTACTCACACACAGTGAACCTGAAGCGCTAAAGCTCCGCGCGCTAATATTAGCACCAGGCTCCTCACACACAGTGAACCAGAAGCGCTAAAGCTCCGCGCGTGCTAATAAACCTGAAGCGCTAAAGCTCCGCGCGCTAATAAACCTGAAGCGCTAAAGCTCCGCGCGCTAATAAACCTGAAGCGCTAAAGCTCCGCGCGCTAATAAACCTGAAGCGCTAAAGCTCCGCGCATGCTAATAAACCTGAAGCGCTAAAGCTCCGCGCATGCTAATAAACCTGAAGCGCTAAAGCTCCGCGCGTGCTAATAAACCTGAAGCGCTAAAGCTACGCGCATGCTAATAAACCTGAAGCGCTAAAGCTCCGTGCGCTAATAAACCTGAAGCGCTAAAGCTCCGCGCATGCTAATAAACCTGAAGCGCTAAAGCTACGCGCATGCTAATAAACCTGAAGCGCTAAAGCTCCGCGCATGCTAATAAACCTGAAGCGCTAAAGCTCCGCGCATGCTAATAAACCTGAAGCGCTAAAGCTCCGCGCGTGCTAATAAACCTGAAGCGCTAAAGCTACGCGCATGCTAATAAACCTGAAGCGCTAAAGCTCTGCGCGTGCTAATAAACCTCCAGCTCCCCACACACACGCTGAATATTAGCCCCACGTCCAGCTCCCCACACACACGCTGAATATTAGCCCCAGACCCCGCTCCACACACACGCTGAATATTAGCCCCAGACCCCGCTCCACACACACGCTGAATATTAGCCCCAGGCCCAGCTCCCCACACACACGCTGAATATTAGCCCCAGACCCCACTCCACACACACGCTGAATATTAGCCCCAGACCCAGCTCCCCACACATGCTGAATATTAGCCCCAGGCCCAGCTCCCAACACACACGCTGAATATTAGCCCCAGACCCAGCTCCCCACACACACGCTGAATATTGGCCCCAGACCCAGCTCCCCACACACACGCTGAATATTAGCCCCAGACCCAGCTCCCCACACACGCTGAATATTAGCCCCAGACCCCGCTCCACACACACGCTGAATATTAGCCCCAGACCCCGCTCCACACACACGCTGAATATTAGCCCCAGACCCAGCTCCCCACACACACGCTGAATATTAGCCCCAGGCCCAGCTCCCCACACACGCTGAATATTAGCCCCAGACCCAGCTCCCCACACACACGCTGAATATTAGCCCCAGACCCCGCTCCACACACACGCTGAATATTAGCCCCAGACCCAGCTCCACACACACGCTGAATATTAGCCCCAGACCCAGCTCCCCACACACACGCTGAATATTAGCCCCAGACCCAGCTCCACACACACGCTGAATATTAGCCCCAGGCCCAGCTCCACACACACGCTGAATATTAGCCCCAGGCCCAGCTCCCCACACACACGCTGAATATTAGCCCCAGACCCCGCTCCACACACACGCTGAATATTAGCCCCAGGCCCAGCTCCCCACACACGCTGAATATTAGCCCCAGGCCCAGCTCCCCACACACGCTGAATATTAGCCCCAGACCCAGCTCCCCACACACGCTGAATATTAGCCCCAGGCCCAGCTCCCCACACACACGCTGAATATTAGCCCCAGGCCCAGCTCCCCACACACACGCTGAATATTAGCCCCAGACCCAGCTCCCCACACACACGCTGAATATTGGCCCCAGACCCAGCTCCCCACAGACGCTGAATATTAGCCCCAGGCCCAGCTCCCCACACACATGCTGAATATTAGCCCCAGACCCAGCTCCCCACACACACGCTGAATATTGGCCCCAGACCCAGCTCCCCACACACACGCTGAATATTAGCCCCAGACCCAGCTCCCCACACACGCTGAATATTAGCCCCAGACCCCGCTCCACACACACGCTGAATATTAGCCCCAGACCCCGCTCCACACACACGCTGAATATTAGCCCCAGACCCAGCTCCCCACACACACGCTGAATATTAGCCCCAGGCCCAGCTCCCCACACACGCTGAATATTAGCCCCAGACCCCGCTCCACACACACGCTGAATATTAGCCCCAGACCCAGCTCCACACACACGCTGAATATTAGCCCCAGACCCAGCTCCCCACACACACGCTGAATATTAGCCCCAGGCCCAGCTCCCCACACACACGCTGAATATTAGCCCCAGACCCAGCTCCACACACACGCTGAATATTAGCCCCAGGCCCAGCTCCCCACACACACGCTGAACATTAGCCCCAGACCCAGCTCTCCACACACACGCTGAATATTAGCCACAGACCCCGCTCCCCACACACGCTGAATATTAGCCCCAGACCCAGCTCCACACACACACGCTGAATATTAGCCCCAGACCCCGCTCCACACACACGCTGAATATTAGCCCCAGGCCCAGCTCCCCACACACACGCTGAATATTAGCCCCAGACCCCACTCCACACACACGCTGAATATTAGCCCCAGACCCAGCTCCCCCCACACACGCTGAATATTAGCCCCAGACCCAGCTCCCCACACACGCTGAATATTAGCCCCAGACCCAGCTCCCCACACACGCTGAATATTAGCCCCAGACCCAGCTCCCCACACACACGCTGAATATTAGCCCCAGACCCCGCTCCACACACACACGCTGAATATTAGCCCCAGACCCAGCTCCCCACACACGCTGAATATTAGCCCCAGACCCAGCTCCCCACACACACGCTGAATATTAGCCCCAGACCCCGCTCCACACACACACGCTGAATATTAGCCCCAGGCCCAGCTCCCCACACACACGCTGAATATTAGCCCCAGACCCCGCTCCACACACACGCTGAATATTAGCCCCAGACCCAGCTCCCCACACACGCTGAATATTAGCCCCAGACCCCGCTCCACACACACACGCTGAATATTAGCCCCAGACCCCGCTCCACACACACACGCTGAATATTAGCCCCAGACCCCGCTCCACACACACACGCTGAATATTAGCCCCAGACCCAGCTCCCCACACACACGCTGAATATTAGCCCCAGGCCCAGCTCCCCACACACACGCTGAATATTAGCCCCAGACCCAGCTCCCCACACACACGCTGAATATTAGCCCCAGACCCAGCTCCCCACACACGCTGAATATTAGCCCCAGACCCCGCTCCACACACACGCTGAATATTAGCCCCAGACCCAGCTCCCCACACACGCTGAATATTAGCCCCAGACCCAGCTCCCCACACACGCTGAATATTAGCCCCAGACCCAGCTCCCCACACACGCTGAATATTAGCCCCAGACCCAGCTCCCCACACACACGCTGAATATTAGCCCCAGACCCCGCTCCACACACACACGCTGAATATTAGCCCCAGACCCAGCTCCCCACACACGCTGAATATTAGCCCCAGACCCAGCTCCCCACACACACGCTGAATATTAGCCCCAGACCCCGCTCCACACACACACGCTGAATATTAGCCCCAGGCCCAGCTCCCCACACACACGCTGAATATTAGCCCCAGACCCAGCTCCCCACACACGCTGAATATTAGCCCCAGACCCAGCTCCCCACACACACGCTGAATATTAGCCCCAGACCCAGCTCCCCACACACGCTGAATATTAGCCCCAGACCCCGCTCCACACACACACGCTGAATATTAGCCCCAGACCCAGCTCCCCACACACGCTGAATATTAGCCCCAGACCCAGCTCCACACACACGCTGAATATTAGCCCCAGGCCCCGCTCCACACACACACGCTGAATATTAGCCCCAGACCCAGCTCCCCACACACGCTGAATATTAGCCCCAGACCCAGCTCCCCACACACACGCTGAATATTAGCCCCAGACCCCGCTCCACACACACACACGCTGAATATTAGCCCCAGACCCAGCTCCCCACACACGCTGAATATTAGCCCCAGACCCAGCTCCCCACACACACGCTGAATATTAGCCCCAGACCCCGCTCCACACACACACGCTGAATATTAGCCCCAGACCCAGCTCCCCACACACGCTGAATATTAGCCCCAGACCCAGCTCCACACACACACGCTGAATATTAGCCCCAGACCCAGCTCCCCACACACGCTGAATATCAGCCCCAGACCCAGCTCCCCACACACGCTGAATATTAGCCCCAGACCCAGCTCCCCACACACGCTGAATATTAGCCCCAGACCCAGCTCCCCACACACACGCTGAATATTAGCCCCAGACCCAGCTCCCCACACACGCTGAATATTAGCCCCAGACCCAGCTCCCCACACACGCTGAATATTAGCCCCAGACCCAGCTCCCCACACACGCTGAATATTAGCCCCAGACCCAGCTCCCCACACACACGCTGAATATTAGCCCCAGACCCCGCTCCACACACACACGCTGAATATTAGCCCCAGACCCAGCTCCCCACACACGCTGAATATTGAATATTAGCCCCAGACCCAGCTCCCCACACACACGCTGAATATTAGCCCCAGACCCCGCTCCACACACACACGCTGAATATTAGCCCCAGGCCCAGCTCCCCACACACACGCTGAATATTAGCCCCAGACCCAGCTCCCCACACACACGCTGAATATTAGCCCCAGACCCCGCTCCACACACACGCTGAATATTAGCCCCAGACCCAGCTCCCCACACACGCTGAATATTAGCCCCAGACCCCGCTCCACACACACACGCTGAATATTAGCCCCAGACCCCGCTCCACACACACACGCTGAATATTAGCCCCAGACCCAGCTCCCCACACACACGCTGAATATTAGCCCCAGACCCAGCTCCCCACACACGCTGAATATTAGCCCCAGACCCCGCTCCACACACACGCTGAATATTAGCCCCAGACCCAGCTCCCCACACACGCTGAATATTAGCCCCAGACCCAGCTCCCCACACACGCTGAATATTAGTCCCAGACCCAGCTCCCCACACACGCTGAATATTAGCCCCAGACCCAGCTCCCCACACACACGCTGAATATTAGCCCCAGACCCCGCTCCACACACACACGCTGAATATTAGCCCCAGACCCAGCTCCCCACACACGCTGAATATTAGCCCCAGACCCAGCTCCCCACACACGCTGAATATTAGCCCCAGACCCAGCTCCCCACACACACGCTGAATATTAGCCCCAGACCCAGCTCCCCACACACGCTGAATATTAGCCCCAGACCCCGCTCCACACACACACGCTGAATATTAGCCCCAGACCCAGCTCCCCACACACGCTGAATATTAGCCCCAGACCCAGCTCCCCACACACGCTGAATATTAGCCCCAGACCCAGCTCCACACACACGCTGAATATTAGCCCCAGGCCCCGCTCCACACACACACGCTGAATATTAGCCCCAGACCCAGCTCCCCACACACGCTGAATATTAGCCCCAGACCCAGCTCCCCACACACGCTGAATATTAGCCCCAGACCCAGCTCCCCACACACGCTGAATATTAGCCCCAGACCCAGCTCCCCACACACGCTGAATATTAGCCCCAGGCCCAGCTCCACACACACGCTGAATATTAGCGCCCGCCTCGATATTTTCCTGAACATTTCCAGTTGACGGTCCTTTCTGGGGCTGGAAGTGTGGATTGTGCCGGCAATAGTTCTGGCAGTCAAGCGCACACCCAACCCCCCCCCCCCCCCCCCCCGGTCCCTGTGGATGCTCTCTGATCACAACGCCTCTCCGGTCCCCCAGGGCACTGCTGTTCTCCCCTAACACTATTGGCTCTCTCTCTCTCCTTCTCTCTCCATATCTCTATCCATCTTTCTCTCTCTTTCTCCCCTCCTCCTCCCCCTCTTCCTCCTGTTTATTCGGTGCCAGACAGAAAGGGAGGGAGGACAAAGGGAGGGAGGACATTGTGTTTAATTGCCATCTTTTATTCCTACCAATTCACGTGTGAAATAATGACAGAAATCTCTGCCAGGAAGCATATGCGCCGAAATATGCGATTGTTAAAAAACCAGGCAGCCTTAAAGCTTGCAATATTGTTTTCACATGACAATATGGAACACAATATTACGGTTTCATTTTGTGAACTTTAAATTATTTCGTATCTATATCTTGTCAATATTACTACAGCCTACTCTATTGGCTTTTTTTAATCATAAAATGATTATTGTGGTTTTGATGAATGCATGTAGCCTACATTTGATTTAAATAGTTTTAAAATAAGAGCGGATCAGGTAGCCTATACATGCAGGAGGATAAGGGGGAGTGTGTGTAGGAGCAGCGGTTTGGGCACCTGTCACAGGTAGTGTGTGTGACGGGTCTATCAGCACCGCAGCGACGCCCACGCGCCCTGAAGCTCGGCCGCACCGTGCGTCTGGATCTTCACCGCATGACAGCTTCTCACCGTATAACTGGTGCGCCTGCTCGCCTATTAGCAGGACAGGGCAAACCTCCCCCGGGGCACACCGCTCCGCGCCTCCTGTCTGCGATGCTTCCTGACGGCTGAGCATTCCCCAGCTCCGCTTTCTTAACCCTGCGGTTCATTAACGTCGCGATTATATTAATTTTTGCTCGTGTTCTGCGTTGTGTTGCGTCACTTGGGTGGGTGTACCAGGTTAAGGAGCTCTCCCTCCTGTAGCCTACATCTTGCGGACACCGTCTCCCATTGCTTGAAGGGTTATTGTAGCCTAGGCTACGTGGTGTAGCCTAACTCCCGTTTGAAGCTTAACGTAACGAAGCTGCGTATTCAGAAGTGAATACCCAGCAGAGCACATCTCACCGCGCTACCTGCCGTGGCGAATGCGCGAGCAGAACACACAAACGGAGAGGTTATTACAAAGCGCCCGTCAGAATCCCTTTTGAAGTGTCAGCTGAAAATATAGGCATTGTAATGACCAAAAGTTCCTTGCTTCCTGTTTTCCTGTTGCTTTTTGGTCAGTAGCTGGTTATACACGTTTCTTACTCGTGCAAACAAACGAATTTCTAAAAGAAGCGTGGGGAAAACAAACCATCTGTTTATTAAATAACGGAAACAAGAACGTGTTGCTGAATAACTAATTAACAAAAATGTCTAACCTATTGTCACAACCAATTATTTAGTGACATCCTATATTTCCCTATGTTACAGACGCATGAAGGCTACATCCTAATGCGTGCACGGTAAAAGACAATATGCCCTCCAGCCCTCTCTCCGAGGCCGCGGTAACACGCTCCTTTATGCCTTTTCTTACCTCTAGGGGAGCACACATTAAACCAGAACAAAAATTTGATTGACAGGAACTAATTAAATATAAAATAAGAGGTAAATAATGGGTGCATACAAAATACCCTCTATGGCTCCTACAGGAATGTTGAGGTTTAACCTAATGGGTGGCTATGGCTACTGACTAAGGAAGTGTTTGTTTTCCCTTCTGAAAAAGTAAGAGGTGGTGAAATATGAAATCAACATCAAAATAAATAGATGATGTAGTACATTACATACTAACAGGACATGTTATGGAGTAAATATGCAAAGATGCATATATAATATCTGAAGATGTATTCAGTTTGATATTATATGTTATAGTGTACGCATAAATGTGCCTGGTATAAAAGTGGAGAAAATACTAGCTCATATTTTCTGAGATGCTCTGTACTTTATGCCTACTCTATATGCAACATTTGCAAGCTATGAAAATATATTCCACATATGTCACTCAACGAGATAATGTTTATAATTAAAGAATAATAGGCAAAACAATGTATTATTGAAGTGTCATTAATGTATTATCATGCTATTGTTATGCCTGTATTCTTTTTTTTTGGCATTAAAAGCTGGAATCTTCTAGAGTCTATCCCCGTCAGACGGTCCCCTCTGTGGCCCACAGTTAGGCAGAGCTATCATGACTGTCTTTCTTTCAAGAAAGAAAGAAATACATTAAAAAAAACATCTTTTGTGTGTGTGTCTTGGGCTGGGGAAACCTGGTTCACTCATGAACAAAGGGCAGCTGGGATACGAAGGTCCTCCTATAGGTAAGACAAGCAGTCATCCCGGCAAGCTGGATAAAGCCCATCTGCCAAAGGTAAAATAATACAGGTAAAATAATACAGGGGTCCAGGCACAATGTGGAAGTGATATGGGGCAAGTGGGGCGAGTGGGGGGGGGTGGGGGGGGGGGCAATTTACAGGACGGTTGTGTTTGAAAATAACTCAGTCCTTCCCGCCCAAAGGCAAGTGTCTGCTTGCAAACCAAACAATACAAAAATAAATTAATTCAATAAATTCCAAATTAAGTGGATTGAATCTTTTTTCTTCTGTGGAAATTTTTATTTTTTTTGCTTCTAACATTGAAAGAGATTAAACGTCAGCACACATGCCAGAGTGATGTTTAAAAGCACTGAAATGTTGTTTTTCTTCTTTTAAACAAAGACTTTTTTTAAAGCCCTTTATATTCATTGCTTCCATTCTGGGCAGTTTGGTGAAAGCATTTGTTGTTCAGCTACATTAAAGTCTATTTAATACACTTTGCTATTTCCAGGAGTATTTTATATAACAGTGGCTATTTCGATTTTAAAACCCTTTCCATAAAACAATTGAAATGTGCTGAAATAATGGTCATACAGTAAATGAGAGATTCTGGGGACATCTATCCATCAAATGAGATTCATTTGTTTTTGAAGGAGTTATGCCAATATCTACGTGTATTTTTAACAGTGTAGTCTTTTGGGGAAGGACTCAGACAGTATTACTGGTCAGACCTGCAGGGGATGGAACACCAGTCCCAGAGGAAGGAGGCGGAGCTACAATGATTGACACTAGAAACAGGGAGAGAAGGCAAGTGAAGAACAGACAGATAAAAAGAAAGAGAGAGAGAGAGAGACAGAGAGACAGTGAGATGGAGAGAGAGTCTCATGACTATGACCACTACCAGGAGGGCTGGTTGACGAATCAGGATCTGGGACTGGAGGTGGACTCTGCTGTATATGGACTGGATGTGGACTCTGCTGTATATGGACTGGAGGTGGACTCTGCTATATATGGACTGGATGTGGACTCTGCTGTATATG
>CM056376.1:84919974-84934974 GCA_029718625.1 Synaphobranchus kaupii | reverse complement strand
CCGCGCACGCTCTCGCTCTTATCGCAATTTGTTTCATCTGAGCGAGAACATGAAAACTGACAAGGCAGCCACTGCGACACAAAATGTATAAATATATATAAAAAACGAAGTATAAGAAAAGAAAAGAAGAAAATCATATGAAATAAGCTGTTTCACACCTATCCTTCTTACAATAACTGAAGCCCATCCGTGGACAGTAGCGATCGATACGGAATGATGAGAATGCCGGCTGCACTATCGCGCAGCTGAGATGGAGCGCCGAATATGAATTTTAACATTTCATCTTTTGAAAATCCTTGAATCTTCACAAAGACCACGATGGTACGCATAGATATATAGAGAGCTGAACAGTGATGGACGGTTGGCGAAGTGCACCTCGAATGTTCTTTGAGCGCGTTGTTTTGTGAGGCTTCTGCTTGACACCAGAGCCGCGTTTTATCTGCCATTCTGACGGGCGAATGACACCTCGTGAGTGACACCGGGGCTGTGTCCGAATCAGCACTCTTCCACACTGTTGAGTAGCCTTGGTAAGTCGATAGGGCGAGAAAGTCGTAGAGTGCGCGAAACTTTTTAAAATTGCAGTATACTTCAAACACCCGGATGACACACTTACTTCCGGGGTTTCGCTGAGTACATTCGGGAACACACTTTTCAGGAAGTACACGAACATTTTGGTCACGTGAATATGACGTGGAGTTTCGTTGTAAAAAAATGAGCCGCAGTTTCGCTGACGTTTTCCTTAAAATACAACAAAAACAACACGTGACATGGCAGCGCAAGAGTGGGGCACGGGGTTGCCAGATTTTGTAAGATCTCCCTGCCAAATGGCGACTCAAAACTAGCCCAAATTATAGGCTATTTTTTAACCGAAACGGACGTATTTTAAATAGAAATCATCATGTTTTTAATTTTTAAAATAAGTGCGTGCTTTGCGACTTTTCATTTTTACCCGTGACTGCACTTTGAAAGTATCCCAATTTAGCTGTAAAACCGCGGACATGGCAACAGTGGTGGGACGTCTTTGGAAATAGTATAGCGGATATTTTTCGCGTCCTGCTAAACAGTGCACATTAAACAGCACACTTCTGCCAGTGCACTCTTCGCAGGAGACAGGGCGCAGTAGATAGAGCTCTGATTCGGACACAGCCCGGGCCTTATTATGAAATATTCGCATCCAGCTAAACCTACAGCGTCGGTGCTGAAGTAGCCCGCTGGAAGTAGCCCGCTGGAAACAGCGAGAGGCAAGCTCATACAGAGTGATAAGCTTAAAAACACATTTTTCATTTGGGATTAATACCACAAATGGAATTGTTTCAGAACCTGTAGTCCAATCTGTGTTCTCTTTCTGTTTAAATGAATCCGTTATCGCAAAATGACACTTCCTTTTATGGTATGAACAACACCTGGTTTCATTTAAATCCGAATTATATAATTTCACATGAATCATAACAGTAATAAGCTTTACATCAGTGGTGCAGTAATATTAAACTGTCATTTTCATTTCATAAAATATAATTATAATAAAATAGAAATTTTTCCAATCCCGATCTATAAGAAAAACAGTGAAACTGCAAACGGTATGCTAAGCCAGGCTCACAGTATGGAGACTACAATGCTGTTCACTGCAGTATACAGTCCTCATTTGCTTGATAGGATCTTTATTTAGAACATTTTTTCACTTAATAACATTCCTTAAGCTTTTAATTCTGTGTACCCTCTTACTTGAACCACAGGTACAAACAAAGTAATTAGATGGCATAGTATTAACCAGAACCTTCAACTAAAATATTATATATGTCCCTTAATAGTCTGTCAGATATTTTAGTAATAGTCTGGTCAAGCGCATTAATTATATCTCCTAAATACAATAAGAATAATACAAGCTCTCTGTGAGAACTCTGCGGAAACCACTGGGCTTAAATGAACTTATCAGAGTTATTAATGATCTTCTATTCTTCATTATCTATTATAAATCTAAGGAGAAACCTTCCACTGAGTGGTCCGGTTGCAGTGAGCGGTCTTATGTTATTGAGGGCAATTTTTAAATTAAATTTAAACCCTCTTTTTGTGCAGTAATGAGGTCTGCAAAATGATATCTTAATCAGATTTGTGGCGAGGTGCCGTAGCTCGTTAGGTAAGTTAATAAATGGTCTGTCATTAATCATCCAAGCAAAGCCGTGAATAGGGGCACTGGCACTACCAGTGACGGGATTAATTAGTATTTAATTAGAAACTTAGGGTCCATAAATAAAAATAAAGAGAAAATATTCACAAAGCATTTATTCAGATTTGCAAGGGATGAGAAAAAGTGCTTAACTGGGGATAAATCACTGAGTATATCAGCGCTCTCGGTGGTGGTAAGGCTGGGTATATCAGTGCTCTCGTGGTGGTAAGGCTGGGTATATCAGCGCTCTCGTGGTGGTAAGGCTGGGTATATCAGCGCTCTCGTGGTGGTAAGGCTGGGTATATCAGCGCTCTCGGTGGTGGTAAGGCTGGGTATATCAGCGCTCTCGGTGGTGGTAAGGCTGGGTATATCAGCGCTCTCGGTGGTGGTAAGGCTGGGTATATCAGCGCTCTCGGTGGTGGTAAGGCTGGGTATATCAGCGCTCTCGGTGGTGGTAAGGCTGGGTATATCAGCGCTCTCGGTGGTGGTAAGGCTGGGTATATCAGCGCTCTCGGTGGTGGTAAGGCTTGGTATATCAGCACTCTCGGTGGTGGTAAGGCTTGGTATATCAGCGCTCTATGTGGCCTTAAGGCTGGCTATATCAGCGCTTATATTTGAGATTTTTAGCCTAGTACTCTGGCAAAGTTTGTATGTTTGTGCAATGTTCACAAATAATCTTTGAGCTCAAGATTTGATTTACTAAATGAAATGGTACATACTATGTAGTTTTCATAGTATGAAATAAGATGTAAAACTATTTAGGAATAACTATTTAATTCAAATGCAAATCGGCTCAATATTTCTTCATATTTCATGCTGAAAATGAGTGTGTGGGTTCAGTTTGAAGGTGTGGGTAACAGGCAGTGATGGACAGGAGTGTGTTTTAGGGGTAGAGTTTTGCTGTCTTTAATAGCAGGTGTCTATTGGGCGATGCCATTTTCATGGAAAATAGGTACAGTTTTCTCCTCAAAATTGAATGGCGGGAAAACAAAAAGTGTTTTCATTTACATTTCCAATTTGTTATTTCTATGCTTGGGAATGTCCAAACAGTGCGGACGTAGCACACGATGGGCTAGTGTCAGTCAGCATGGTCACATGATCAATAATCTCTCACTCAACATGACAATAATGGAAAACCAACCCACAATGAAACCCAATGTATGCTCGATGTAAGGCTCGAGTAGATGAATGAGAGCTTTGCTTTTTGTTTCTGATCTGGGTGAAGCACAAAGTATCACATTGAGCCTTAGTGCCCCTGCAATTCCTTACATTTACCACTTTACTTTCATTCTATATGCAAGTCTGTCTGATGGAACTGAAGCCAACATCCCTTCAAAGACTTTGGAGGAGGAGAATAACAAATTATTTAATAAAATACAAAGGTGTTCCACGCCGCTTAAAATCCAAATATTGTGTAATATTCAGAATATCAGAAGTGGGATATTTATATTGCGTTGGGATATTTATGAGTTTCAGGACACACAGGAAGTTTAGTTTCTGTTTGCGTGTAGCAAGTTTGCATCTTGCATGTTTCCGTGTAGCATGTTTGTGTGTAGCATGGTTGCGTGTAGCATGTTTTACTGGCCGGTTGAATAAGTAAAGTGTGGTAGATCGCTTCAGCACGTTTGAAGGGGCCTGCTGTGGTCCGTGGCGCTTAAAGCCTTCACTATATTAAACGTCTCTGTAAAAAGTGCCATACAAATAAAATATAATTGAATATTCTCCCAGGCAGAGAAGCAGATAGTCTCAATCGTCTCAAATGGCTGGCATGCGTGGTGCAGTGGGAGGGCTGGACGGGTCAAACGGGAGGCATCCTGTGCCAGCGCTGTGAGCGCTGTGACTCCTCTTCCAACACAAGGCAGTAGGCCAGTCTGTACATGACTTCTCTTCCAATACAAGGCAGTAGGCCAGTCTGTACGTGACTCCTCTTCCAATACAAGGCAGTAGGCCAGTCTGTACATGACTCCTCTTCCAATACAAGGCAGTAGGCCAGTCGGTACATGACTCCTCTTCCAATACAAGGCAGTAGGCCAGTCTGTACGTGACTCCTCTTCCAACACAAGGCAGTAGGCCAGTCTGTACATGACTCCTCTTCCAATACAAGGCAGTAGGCCAGTCTGTACATGACTCCTCTTCCAATACAAGGCAGTAGGCCAGTCTGTACATGACTCCTCTTCCAATACAAGGCAGTAGGCCAGTCTGTACATGACTCCTCTTCCAATACAAGGCAGTAGGCCAGTCTGTACATGACTCCTCTTCCAATACAAGGCAGTAGGCCAGTCTGTACATGACTCCTCTTCCAATACAAGGCAGTAGGCAAGTCTGTACGTGACTCCTCTTCCAATACAAGGCAGTAGGCCAGTCTGTACATGACTCCTCTTCCAACACAAGGCAGTAGGCCAGTCTGTACATGACTCCTCTTCCAATACAAGGCAGTAGGCCAGTCTGTACATGACTCCTCTTCCAATACAAGGCAGTAGGCCAGTCTGTACGTGACTCCTCTTCCAATACAAGGCAGTAGGCCAGTCTGTACATGACTCCTCTTCCAACACAAGGCAGTAGGCCAGTCTGTACATGACTCATCTTCCAATACAAGGCAGTAGGCCAGTCTGTACATGACTCCTCTTCCAATACAAGGCAGTAGGCCAGTCTGTACATGACTCCTCTTCCAATACAAGGCAGTAGGCCAGTCTGTACATGACTTCTCTTCCAATACAAGGCAGTAGGCCAGTCTGTACATGACTCCTCTTCCAACACAAGGCAGTAGGCCAGTCTGTACATGACTCCTCTTCCAATACAAGGCAGTAGGCCAGTCTGTACGTGACTCCTCTTCCAATACAAGGCAGTAGGCCAGTCTGTACATGACTCCTCTTCCAATACAAGGCAGTAGGCCAGTCTGTACGTGACTCCTCTTCCAACACAAGGCAGTAGGCCAGTCTGTACATGACTCCTCTTCCAATACAAGGCAGTAGGCCAGTCTGTACATGACTCCTCTTCCAATACAAGGCAGTAGGCCAGTCTGTACATGACTCCTCTTCCAATACAAGGCAGTAGGCCAGTCTGTACATGACTCCTCTTCCAATACAAGGCAGTAGGCCAGTCTGTACATGACTCCTCTTCCAATACAAGGCAGTAGGCCAGTTTGTACATGACTCCTCTTCCAATACAAGGGAGTAGGCCAGTCTGTACGTGACTCCTCTTCCAATACAAGACAGTAGGCCAGTCTGTACGTGACTCCTCTTCCAATACAAGGCAGTAGGCCAGTCTGTACGTGACTCCTCTTCCAATACAAGGCAGTAGGCCAGTCTGTACATGACTTCTCTTCCAATACAAGGCAGTAGTCCAGTCTGTACATGACTTCTCTTCCAATACAAGGCAGTAGTCCAGTCTGTACATGACTCCTCTTCCAATACAAGGCAGTAGGCCAGTCTGTACATGAATCCTCTTCCAATACAAGGCAGTAGGTCAGTCTGTACGTGACTCCTCTTCCAATACAAGGCAGTAGGCCAGTCTGTACATGACTCCTCTTCCAATACAAGGCAGTAGGCCAGTCTGTACGTGACTCCTCTTCCAATACAAGGCAGTAGGCCAGTCTGTACATGACTTCTCTTCCAATACAAGGCAGTAGGCCAGTCTGTACATGACTTCTCTTCCAATACAAGGCAGTAGGCCAGTCTGTACATGACTCCTCTTCCAATACAAGGCAGTAGGCCAGTCTGTACGTGACTCCTCTTCCAATACAAGGCAGTAGGCCAGTCTGTACATGACTCCTCTTCCAATACAAGGCAGTAGGCCAGTCTGTACGTGACTCCTCTTCCAATACAAGGCAGTAGGCCAGTCTGTACATGACTCCTCTTCCAATACAAGGCAGTAGGCCAGTCTGTACATGACTTCTCTTCCAATACAAGGCAGTAGGCCAGTCTGTACATGACTCCTCTTCCAACACAAGGCAGTAGGCCAGTCTGTACATGACTCCTCTTCCAATACAAGGCAGTAGGCCAGTCTGTACGTGACTCCTCTTCCAATACAAGGCAGTAGGCCAGTCTGTACATGACTCCTCTTCCAATACAAGGCAGTAGGCCAGTCTGTACGTGACTCCTCTTCCAATACAAGGCAGTAGGTCAGTCTGTACATGACTCCTCTTCCAATACAAGGCAGTAGGCCAGTCTGTACATGACTCCTCTTCCAATACAAGGCAGTAGGCCAGTCTGTACGTGACTCCTCTTCCAATACAAGGCAGTAGGCCAGTCTGTACGTGACTCCTCTTCCAATACAAGGCAGTAGGCCAGTCTGTACGTGACTCCTCTTCCAATACAAGACAGTAGGCCAGTCTGTACGTGACTCCTCTTCGAATACAAGGCAGTAGGCCAGTCTGTACATGACTCCTCTTCCAATACAAGGCAGTAGGCCAGTCTGTACGTGACTCCTCTTCCAATACAAGGCAGTAGGCCAGTCTGTACATGACTCCTCTTCCAATACAAGGCAGTAGGCCAGTCTGTACGTGACTCCTCTTCCAATACAAGGCAGTAGTCCAGTCTGTACATGACTCCTCTTCCAATACAAGGCAGTAGGCCAGTCGGTACATGACTCCTCTTCCAATACAAGGCAGTAGGCCAGTCTGTACGTGACTCCTCTTCCAACACAAGGCAGTAGGCCAGTCTGTACATGACTCCTCTTCCAATACAAGGCAGTAGGTCAGTCTGTACGTGACTCCTCTTCCAATACAAGGCAGTAGGCCAGTCTGTACATGACTCCTCTTCCAATACAAGGCAGTAGGCCAGTCTGTACATGACTCCTCTTCCAATACAAGGCAGTAGGCCAGTCTGTACGTGACTCCTCTTCCAATACAAGGCAGTAGGCCAGTCTGTACGTGACTCCTCTTCCAATACAAGGCAGTAGGCCAGTCTGTACGTGACTCCTCTTCCAATACAAGACAGTAGGCCAGTCTGTACGTGACTCCTCTTCGAATACAAGGCAGTAGGCCAGTCTGTACATGACTCCTCTTCCAATACAAGGCAGTAGGCCAGTCTGTACGTGACTCCTCTTCCAATACAAGGCAGTAGGCCAGTCTGTACATGACTCCTCTTCCAATACAAGGCAGTAGGCCAGTCTGTACGTGACTCCTCTTCCAATACAAGGCAGTAGTCCAGTCTGTACATGACTCCTCTTCCAATACAAGGCAGTAGGCCAGTCGGTACATGACTCCTCTTCCAATACAAGGCAGTAGGCCAGTCTGTACGTGACTCCTCTTCCAACACAAGGCAGTAGGCCAGTCTGTACATGACTCCTCTTCCAATACAAGGCAGTAGGCCAGTCTGTACATGACTCCTCTTCCAATACAAGGCAGTAGGCCAGTCTGTACGTGACTCCTCTTCCAATACAAGGCAGTAGACCAGTCTGTACATGACTCCTCTTCCAATACAAGGCAGTAGGCCAGTCTGTACATGACTCCTCTTCCAATACAAGGCAGTAGGTCAGTCTGTACGTGACTCCTCTTCCAATACAAGGCAGTAGGCCAGTCTGTACATGACTCCTCTTCCAATACAAGGCAGTAGGCCAGTCTGTACATGACTCCTCTTCCAATACAAGGCAGTAGGCCAGTCTGTACGTGACTCCTCTTCCAATACAAGGCAGTAGGCCAGTCTGTACGTGACTCCTCTTCCAATACAAGGCAGTAGGCCAGTCTGTACGTGACTCCTCTTCCAATACAAGACAGTAGGCCAGTCTGTACGTGACTCCTCTTCGAATACAAGGCAGTAGGCCAGTCTGTACATGACTCCTCTTCCAATACAAGGCAGGAGGCCAGTCTGTACATGACTCCTCTTCCAATACAAGGCAGTAGGCCAGTCTGTACATGACTCCTCTTCCAATACAAGGCAGTAGGCCAGTCTGTACGTGACTCCTCTTCCAATACAAGGCAGTAGGCCAGTCTGTACATGACTCCTCTTCCAATACAAGGCAGTAGGCCAGTCTGTACGTGACTCCTCTTCCAATACAAGGCAGTAGTCCAGTCTGTACATGACTCCTCTTCCAATACAAGGCAGTAGGCCAGTCTGTACATGACTCCTCTTCCAATACAAGGCAGTAGGTCAGTCTGTACGTGACTCCTCTTCCAATACAAGGCAGTAGGCCAGTCTGTACATGACTCCTCTTCCAATACAAGGCAGTAGGCCAGTCTGTACATGACTCCTCTTCCAATACAAGGCAGTAGGCCAGTCTGTACGTGACTCCTCTTCCAATACAAGGCAGTAGGCCAGTCTGTACATGACTCCTCTTCCAATACAAGGCAGTAGGCCAGTCTGTACGTGACTCCTCTTCCAATACAAGGCAGTAGGCCAGTCTGTACGTGACTCCTCTTCGAATACAAGGCAGTAGGCCAGTCTGTACATGACTCCTCTTCCAATACAAGGCAGGAGGCCAGTCTGTACATGACTCCTCTTCCAATACAAGGCAGTAGGCCAGTCTGTACATGACTCCTCTTCCAATACAAGGCAGTAGGCCAGTCTGTACATGACTCCTCTTCCAATACAAGGCAGTAGGCCAGTCTGTACGTGACTCCTCTTCCAATACAGACATCACCTACTCACAATGATTTGATCCACCCAACAAACAGTATCACCTGCATCTCCCACCTGGAGTCCTCTGATACAGACTGCATGCAAAGCAGACCCATTTAAATGCGGACAAGGACAAAATGTGAGTTAACTTCTAGATTCCTGGGCTTCTGAAGACCTCCAAAAAATATGCATCTTTGATCGTTGAACTTCTTTTTGTGAGCAAAAGTCCCCCCCACCCTTAACAACCCTTAAAGTGATGCATCCATATCTACTGCATATCTGGCAGCAGAGTGGTGGTTTGAGGCTTGTTTGATACCTCAGACCCTTGATGACTTAAAGCCATTTTACCAACCATGTGTTCCATACTGTTCCAGCATAATTTACAGCTAAATCTAGTCCCGCCCCCCAATTCCCATAGAGATCCATTCAAATGCAGAGATGTTATAATATCGCTTGTAAGATTACCAAAAAATAAGATATCAAGAGTCTTTTGATGTTGTTGGGTCACAGACATCAGGAAGTCATGGCATACAAAGGATATGCGATCAAATATTAAAAATGATTACTTTATTCTATATATAAATGCAGGGGTGCCAATAATTGTGGCACACATGGTTTTGTTAAAAATAATTATGTCTTGATGAGGGATTTTCTTTTCTCATAATAAGTTTACTTTAATTAAAGGATGGATTTTTCACATTTTCTCAGTGTGAGATTAAGTTAATTCACCAAACAGTGAATTTTTTATAACCCTTTTTACTCATCTTTACCAGGGGTGCCAATAATAGTGGAGGGCACTGTATGTTCTAATATAATATAAAATGCAGGAACGTGCTATTATAAACATAATAGAAAATACATTTACAAAAACATGCTATTATGAACATGTTATAATATAAAATTTATTTACTGAGACATGCTATTATAAATATGTTATAAAAACGCAGTGTGGTGGGAACATTGCGGTTAACAGCACAGTAACGTTGCGGTAACATCGCAGTAACGTTGCGCTAACACAGATGTGGCAGATATGAGTTAGACACACTGGGTCTACTCACCTGTTCTGGAGACACACAGCAGTGTCTACTTACCTGTTCTAGAGACACACAGCACTCAGGGTCTACTTACCTGTTCTGGAGACACACAGCACTCAGGGTCTACTTACCTGTTCTGGAGATGCACTGCAGTCTGTGTCTACTTACCTGTTCTGGAGATGCACTGCAGTCTGGGTTTACTTACCTGTTCTGGTGATGAGCAGCATCAGTCTACTTACCTGTTCTGCTTCTGGCCAACGGCAAAACATTCCTATTACATTTCTGAATTTTCTTTGCGCACCTCAAAGATTTCTCTTCCACACAGTGTTCCGGACCCCCAGGGAGCTGCATGTGAAACCGTTACATTATTTCACTCAAGTGTCATACAAATATAGAAATAGAGAACAAAATGTCAGCGCTTTCTGGTTTCAACAAATGTATTTTGAGAAACTGAAAACCTCAGGGAGTTGGCTGTCATAAGTCTGTTTTTTTATTTATTTTATCCTTGGACAATATGCCCCTTTTTGTAAACTAAGAAGAATCTTTTCTTGTTTTGGGTTTTACAGTAAGAACAAATATCAAACTGGCCTGTTTTTTTCAGGAGAAGTATTCCATCAAACTTTGCATAAATGTTTGTTCCTGTGGGGACGGAATCTACGTAGCGCGGGCATACACAGAGACATAGCGCTGCATAGCACGGGCATATACAGAGACATAGCCCTACATAGCACAGGCATACACAGAGACATAGCGCTGCCTGCCGTACACAGAGACATAGCCCTGCATAGCACAGGCATACACAGAGACATAGCCCTGCATAGCACGGCCATACACAGAGACATAGCCCTGCATAGCACAGGCATACACAGAGACATAGCCCTGCATAGCACGGCCATACACAGAGACATAGCCCTGCATAGCACAGGCATACACAGAGACATAGCCCTGCATAGCACAGGCATACACAGAGACATAGCCCTGCATAGCACAGGCATACACAGAGACATAGCCCTGCATAGCACAGGCATACACAGAGACATAGCCCTGCATAGCACGGGCATACACAGAGACATAGCCCTGCATAGCACAGGCATACACAGAGACATAGCCCTGCATAGCACAGGCATACACAGAGACATAGCCCTGCATAGCACAGGCATACACAGAGACATAGCACTGCCTAGCACAGGCATACACAGAGACATAGCCCTGCATAGCACAGGCATACACAGAGACATAGCCCTGCATAGCACAGGCATACACAGAGACATAGCCCTGCATAGCACAGGCATACACAGAGACATAGCCCTGCATAGCACAGGCATACACAGAGACATAGCCCTGCATAGCACAGGCATACACAGAGACATAGCCCTGCATAGCACAGGCATACACAGAGACATAGCCCTGCATAGCACAGGCATACACAGAGACATAGCCCTGCATAGCACGGCCATACACAGAGACATAGCCCTGCATAGCACAGGCATACACAGAGACATAGCCCTGCATAGCACAGGCATACACAGAGACATAGCCCTGCATAGCACAGGCATACACAGAGACATAGCCCTGCATAGCACAGGCATACACAGAGACATAGCCCTGCATAGCACAGGCGTACACAGAGACATAGCCCTGCATAGCACAGGCATACACAGAGACATAGCCCTGCATAGCACGGGCATACACAGAGACATAGCCCTGCATAGCACAGGCATACACAGAGACATAGCCCTGCATAGCACAGGCATACACAGAGACATAGCCCTGCACAGCACAGGCATACACAGAGACATAGCACTGCCTAGCACAGGCATACACAGAGACATAGCCCTGCATAGCACAGGCATACACAGAGACATAGCCCTGCATAGCACAGGCATACACAGAGACATAGCCCTGCATAGCACAGGCATACACAGAGACATAGCCCTGCATAGCACGACCATACACAGAGACATAGCCCTGCATAGCACAGGCATACACAGAGACATAGCACTGCCTAGCACAGGCATACACAGAGACATAGCCCTGCATAGCACAGGCATACACAGAGACATAGCCCTGCATAGCACAGGCATACACAGAGACATAGCCCTGCATAGCACAGGCATACACAGAGACATAGCCCTGCATAGCACGGCCATACACAGAGACATAGCCCTGCATAGCACAGGCATACACAGAGACATAGCCCTGCATAGCACAGGCATACACAGAGACATAGCCCTGCATAGCACGGCCATACACAGAGACATAGCCCTGCATAGCACAGGCATACACAGAGACATAGCCCTGCATAGCACAGGCATACACAGAGACATAGCCCTGCATAGCACAGGCATACACAGAGACATAGCCCTGCATAGCACGGCCATACACAGAGACATAGCCCTGCATAGCACAGGCATACACAGAGACATAGCCCTGCATAGCACAGGCATACACAGAGACATAGCCCTGCATAGCACGGCCATACACAGAGACATAGCCCTGCATAGCACAGGCATACACAGAGACATGCAGCTGCCCGGCTTGTGTTCAACCTCCCGAAATTTTCACATGTAACCCCCCCTGCTGAGGTCACTCCACTGGCTGCCAGTTGCAGCCAGGATCAGGTTCAAAGTTCTGACCCTGGCCTACACTGCAGCCAATAGGACAGGCCCCGCCTACCTGCAGGACTTAATCCAGAACTATGTTCCTGCTCGACCACTTTGCTCTTCTACAGCAGGGCGACTCGCACTTCCCCCCCTCCGTGTCAACGGCTCTCGTTCGTCCCGACTGCGGAGCTTTTCCACCTTAGCTCCTCAGTGGTGGAATGAACTTCCCATTCCCCTACGTTCTACTCGAACCCTGCCTGCATTCCGTCGAGGCCTGAAGACACACCTCTTCAGACTCTACCTTGACTGATATTCTAACCTAGGAATATCAGCTCCCTGTGTTTACTAGTTCCCTGTGTTTTTCCTGTCTGTTTGTTATAGTTTATAATAGTATTTAGAATAGAAGTGTAGTATAGCTGATTTACCCACAGCTTACTGTGAACTACAGTCAACGTTCATTACTAGGGATAGCTGCTACATTATGGGAATTATGTGCTTTGTCTTGTCTGTTCTGTAGTGATCTTGATGACGTCTCTGTATGCACTTATTGTACGTCGCTTTGGATAAAAGCGTCTGCTAAATGAATGTAATGTAATGTAATGTAATAGCCCTGCCTGCCGTACACAGAGACATAGCGTGGTCTCACACAGAGAAGTAGCATAGCGTGGTCTCACACAGAGACGTAGCGTAGCATAGCGTGGTCTCACACAGAGACGTAGCGTAGCGTATCGTGGTCTCACACAGAGAAGTAGCGTAGCATAGCGTGGTCTCACACAGAGACGTAGCGTAGCATAGCGTGGTCTCACACAGAGACGTAGCGTAGCGTATCGTGGTCTCACACAGAGAAGTAGCGTAGCGTATCGTGGTCTCACACAGAGAAGTAGCATAGCGTGGTCTCACACAGAGACGTAGCATAGCGTGGTCTCACACAGAGACGTAGCGTAGCGTATCGTGGTCTCACACAGAGAAGTAGCGTAGTGTATCGTGGTCTCACACAGAGACGTAGCATAGCGTGGTCTCACACAGAGACGTAGCGTAGCGTGGTCTCACACAGAGACGTAGCGTAGTGTGGTCTCACACAGAGAAGTAGCATAGCGTGGTCTCACACAGAGACGTAGCGTAGCATAGCGTGGTCTCACACAGAGACGTAGCGTAGCGTGGTCTCACACAGAGACGTAGCGTAGCATAGCGTGGTCTCACACAGAGACGTAGCATAGCATAGCATGGTCTCACACAGAGACGTAGCGTAGCGTAGTGTGGTCTCACACAGAGAAGTAGCATAGCATGGTCTCACACAGAGACGTAGCGTAGTATAGCGTGGTCTCACACAGAGACGTAGCATAGCGTAGCGTGGTCTCACACAGAGACGTAGCGTAGCGTGGTCTCACACAGAGACGTAGCGTAGCTTAGCGTGGTCTCACACAGAGACGTAGCGTAGCATAGCGTGGTCTCACACAGAGACGTAGCGTAGCATAGCGTGGTCTCACACAGACACGTAGCGTAGCTTAGCGTGGTCTCACACAGAGACGTAGCGTAGCATAGCGTGGTCTCACACAGAGACGTAGCGTAGCATAGTGTGGTCTCACACAGAGACGTAGCGTAGCGTAGCGTGGTCTCACACAGAGACGTAGCGTAGCATAGCATGGTCTCACACAGAGAAGTAGCATAGCGTGGTCTCACACAGAGACGTAGCGTAGCTTAGCGTGGTCTCACACAGAGACGTAGCGTAGCATAGCGTGGTCTCACACAGAGACGTAGCGTAGCATAGCGTGGTCTCACACAGACACGTAGTGTAGTCTCACACAGAGACTTAGCGTAGCATGGTCTCACACAGAGACTTAGCGTAGCTTAGCGTGGTCTCACACAGAGACGTAGCGTAGCTTAGCGTGGTCTCACACAGAGACGTAGCGTAGCATAGCGTGGTCTCACACAGAGACGTAGCGTAGCATAGCGTGGTCTCACACAGACACGTAGCGTAGTCTCACACAGAGACTTAGCGTAGCGTAGCGTGGTCTCACACAGAGAGATTAAACAGGCAGATGCACGGCGTGCATTGCTGTTTCAGCGTCTCTCCGCGGTGGAGCGGTGCTTCATTGTGATTCACACAGATCATCCTCTGCTTCCCTCAATAATTAATGAATGAGGCTGTCGGAGGAGCAGGCCGCTGTGTGCTGTGTGTGTGTGCGTGTGTGGGGGGTGTGTGTGTGCCTGTTGGAGGAGCAGGCCACTGACAGAGTCCGATTTACCGCGTGCCCCCCCCCCCCCCCCATTGTCTCACAGGCCCCATAATGACGTCTGGCGGCTGTCTAACGTGTGTGTGTGTGCGTGTGTGTGTGTGTGTGTGCGTGTGTGTGTGTGTGTGTGTGCGCGCATGTGTGCATGTTTCTCTGTTTCCATTATGTCATATATCCACCTGAATGAAGACACAAATGATACCTTGTTCATTTAGATGTGCAGCAAAGCTTTCTCACACATTATGCCATTCAAATATGGCCGACCAGGAAAGACTGAAGATGTGAAATGCGCAGGATCATTAAGTATAATGCTAATTATATATACACATAGTAATTCAGAAAAAGGGCTGTATGAAATAGTGTATTTATCATATTTGAACAATTAATGAATTTTGAAGAAGAATAAGA
>CM056376.1:84824069-84916974 GCA_029718625.1 Synaphobranchus kaupii | reverse complement strand
TCTGTGAAAGCTCACGCATGGTAAACAGCACAATGCTATGGGAATAGTCTGTGAAAGATTCATGGTAAACAGCGCAATGCTATGGAATAGTTTGTGAAAGCTCACGCACGGTAAACAGCACAATGCTATGGAATAGTCTGTGAAAGCTCACGCACGGTAAAACAGCGCAATGCTATGGAATAGTCTGTGAAAGCTCACGCACGGTAAACAGCGCAATGCTATGGAATAGCCTGTGAAAGCTCACGCACGGTAAACAGCGCAATGCTATGGAATAGTCTGTGAAAGCTCACGCACGGTAAACAGCACAATGCTATGGAATAGTCTGTGAAAGCTCACGCACGGTAAAACAGCACAATGCTATGGAATAGTCTGTGAAAGATTCATGGTAAACAGCACAATGCTATGGAATAGCCTGTGGAAAGCTCACGCATGGTAAACAGCGCAATGCTATGGAATAGTCTGTGAAAGCTCACGCACGGGTAAACAGCGCAATGCTATGGAATAGGTCTGTGAAAGCTCACGCACGGTAAACAGCACAATGCTATGGAAATAGTCTGTGAAAGATTCATGGTAAACGGCACAATGCTATGGAATAGCCTGTGAAAGCTCACGCATGGTAAACAGCACAATGCTATGGAATAGCCTGTGAAAGCTCACGCATGGTAAACAGCGCAATGCTATGGAATAGTCCTGTGAAAGCTTACGCACGGTAAAACAGCGCAATGCTATGGAATAGTCTGTGAAAGCTCACGCACGGTAAAACAGCAACGCTGCAGAATAGTCTGTTTTCATGATCAAATAGATCCAAAATCATTTAATGTTTGGACAAACTTCAGAGCATTGAGAGAAGTGCAGTATTTCTCTAACAGACACGCAGATGGGCGAATGCAAAAAAAAATAAATTCCTTAAATACCTTGGTCCAACGACAGTAGAGGCCAGCAGGGGAGACTGGGGGAGGACTGTATAATAAGCGGTTTGTCTCGTTTGGCCACGTTGATAAGTTCACATCAGTCAAACTGTCAGTTGTAGCACTTCCCTATATAGGCTCAGGCTATAAAATGGCTTTGATTCTGTCTCTGCTGCTTCAAACCCTCCATGGTAATCCAAGAGCTTATGACATGCAAAGGCTAATTAAAAAGGTCTTTCTTTTCAAGGAGAGGATCTAAAACACAAAACAACAATCCTCAAGTGTGCATAATATACTAAAGGTATTATACAACTAAATATTATCAGGTATTATACTAGACAAATATTATCAGGTATTGTACTACAGATATATTATCAGGTATTATACTACACAATATTATAGGTATTATAATATTATACAAAATACTATCAGCTTTTATACGATAAGATGCTTGGAGGGAAGGCCTTATTAAATGTGCTCTCTGGAGTTTGGCTCTACTGGGAAATGAGATGCAAGTGCAGACAGTTTTAAAAGCCTTTTATGCGACAGACTGCACAGGAAAGAGAAATAAGATCATAAATCTCACAAAAGAAGATGACGCAGTGATCCAGTCTAATAGGACCTTACAGAGCGCTACATTCTCATAGGACCGTACAGAGCGCTACATTCTCATAGGACCTTACAGAGCGCTACATTTCTCATAGGGACCTTACAGAGCGCTACATTCTCATAGGACCGTACAGAGCGCTACATTCTCAAAGGACCGTACAGAGCGCTACATTCTCATAGGACCTTACAGAGCGCTACATTCTCATAGGGACCGTACGGAGCGCTACATTCTCATAGGACCGTACAGAGCGCTACATTTCTCATAGGACCGTACAGAGCGCTACATTCTCATAGGGACCCGTACAGAGCGCTACATTCTCATAGGACCTTACAGAGCGCTACATTCTCATAGGGACCGTACAGAGCGCTTACATTCTCATAGGACCGTACAGAGCGCTACATTCTCATAGGACCGTACAGAGCGCTACATTCTCATAGGACCTTACAGAGCGCTACATTCTCATAGGACCGTACAGAGCGCCTACATTCTCATAGGACCTTACAGAGCGCTACATTCTCATAGGACCGTACGGAGCGCTACATTCTCATAGGACCGTACAGAGCGCTATGTAAGGCAGGGAGGTTTAGACGCACACTTAATCAGACGAATCAGACGCACAGCACACTTAATCAGACGAGTCTGGGGGGAAACGGGGCTGCCCTTGTGCTGGAGCTTATCTACGTTCTGAAAGCCCACAATGCCCTTCGGGGGGGGGGGGGGGGAAGTGAGTCCAGCATTACCCAGAAAACATCAGATGGCTCTCATCCAAGGGGCCAGCTTTCGGCTCTCAACCTCCGCACTGGAAATAATGTCGCCCCTCTGCTGATATCGAGATTTGAGCTCAAAAAGCCAGTTTCCCGATTGGGCTCCATTCATTTTTTGACAGCAAATTAACCCTTTCATGCATGGAGTCCACTACAGTGGACAGGCTTTTCAAAGTCTATTTTAACATAGTCAAACACATTTCCAAAAAAATATCAGAGCAGATTCCCTTGCACCTTTGCCTAAAATAGTGATATGCTCCATCTTGTTGCATTTTATTGGCTTTTCTAGTTTTTGATACAGTGAAGGTCAAAATGGCAGGTGGAGGTGGAAACATACAAACTCCCTCTGGTGTAGCTGTGAAAACCTTCTATTCCTAGAGAACAGAGCATGTTAAAAATATATATTCTTATTAGAGAAGATGCAAGGAGCAGAATTAGTTATATTTTGTAACAAAAAATGACTGTAGTTCTTGTATTGTATATGAAAAACCTTCTGACCACTGAAGGTGGACATCATGCATTAAGAGTTGTAATCTGCATGTGTGGTCTATGTTTTCAAGGGGCCATTTGGGGCCACATTTCTGTGACCTAGGTGGGTGAAACACATGCAGTTTTGATGTGAAAAAAATATTGCTCTGTTTTGTAATAATTTATGCATGAAAGGGTTTAAAAATACTTCCACTCATATAGTGATGTTAACTATGTGCATCAAAATTCTTTAAAAATGGCTTATTATTTTTCCGTGGTCAAATATTTTTTTTCTTACCACAGACAAAGATATGAATTTTTTTATTATTATTTATTCTGGACTATGTCTTGTGTTTGAGCGCTAGTCTGCAACCAATTACATGCTCGTAAGGCCGTCTCCACGTCACTTTCTGCGCCTTCCTCGTTGTACATGTGACTCCAAGGACACAACTGCCCCATGTGAGATGAGCACAACATTAAAACTTCCTGGCTGGGATGTGCTCCCCATTGGTTTCTATTGATATCGCTGCCTCTACATATTATACACCCTAACCCAACTCACTATACACAGCATCCCTAAACCCAACTCACATATTATACACAGCATCCCTAACCCAACTTACTATACCCAGCATCCCTAACCCAACTCACTATACCCAGCATCCCTGGCCTCCGCTGTCTCTACATATTATACACTCTAAGCTTGCATCCAGCATCCCTAACCCAACTCACTATACCCAGCATCCCTGGCCTCTCTGTCTCTACATATTATACACTCTAAGCTTGCATCCAGCATCCCTAACCCAACTCACTATACCCAGCATCCCTGGCCTCTCTGTCTCTACATATTATACACTCTAAGCTTGCATCCAGCATCCCTAACCCAACTCACTATACACAGCATCCCTGGCCTCGCTGTCTCTACATATTATACACTCTAAGCTTGCATCCAGCATCCCTAACCCCAACTCACTATACCCAGCATCCCTGGCCTCTCTGTCTCTACATATTATACACTCTAAGCTTGCATCCAGCATCCCTAACCCAACTCACTATACACAGCATCCCTGGCCTCGCTGTCTCTACATATTATACACTCTAAGCTTGCATCCAGCATCCCTAACCCAACTCACTATACCCAGCATCCCTGGCCTCTCTGTCTCTACATATTATACACTCTAAGCTTGCATCCAGCATCCCTAACCCAACTCACTATACCCAGCATCCCTGGCCTCGCTGTCTCTACATATTATACACTCTAAGCTTGCATCCAGCATCCCTGGCCTCTCAAGCAGTACAGCCCCTCTTAATGTCCCCAGAAGAAGAGCATCTCTGTGTGTGTTCTCTGCACCCCCCCACCTGCCCTGAACAGTGTCCATAATAAAGGCAGCTGAACTAAAAACCATGTGTGATGAAAGGTGTTGTTGCTGTCCTGCGGTATAGGAACACAACACTTTCAGCATTCACAGCTCAAAGCCACCATGAGATTTCATTCAGTGCAGTACATAGGACTACTCAGGAAACCCCAAAACATTCCCAATCACACATTCCCAGTGTGAGAGAAAATCGGGGAGTGCTGGCACTTTTGACGTCGCCCCAAAATCCGTCCTGTCCTGCTCTCGACCTGGATTGGCTCAATGACACATAACAAGCCTTTCTTTGATTATCCAGCAGTGGTTTAAAAATGTAAGGACAGCTGAGAGCCAATAGAGTGGAGAAGCATCAGATGCCCTGAGGGACTAGAAGCTACATCAATTAGTGACACATGGGACTAAGTTATGAGGAAAATATGGGTTTTTTCAGCTCACACACACACACAAATACATACACACGCATTCACACACACACACACACACACACACACTTCCACTCACACACACATACACACACACGCATTCAATGCACATGCATAATATACACAAATACACAACTGCATATGTACAACGGCAGATTAATTCTGTTTTAAGGCTGCACATGAGAGATTACAACATCTCCAGTGTGACATGGGCTAAATTGTCCCGAGTACCTGCCTGTCTGCAGAGACTGCACTTCCTGTCTAAGACAAAGCCCATAACTGGCACTTCCTGTCTGAGACAAAGCCCATAACTGGCACTTCCTGTCTGAGACAAAGCCCATAACTGGCACTTCCTGTCTGAGACAAAGCCCATAACTGGCACTTCCTGTCTGAGGACGGAGCCCCATAACTGGCACTTCCTGTCTCAGATGAAGCCCATAACTGGCACTTCCTGTCTCAGATGAAACCCATAACTGGCACTTCCTGTCTCAGATGAGCCCATAACTGGCACTTCCTGTCTGAAAATGAGCCCACAAGTGGCACTTCCTGTCTCAGATGAGCCCCTGGCAGAACCGTGCTGCTCTGGTTTATATCTCTTGCTTTTTGGGATTCAGCACATATACACACACACACACACACACACACACACACACATGCTTAAATCACAAGGTTTTTTTCTGTTATGAGGGAAAAATCGCAAAATAAATCTCACACAATACTTTTTGTTCTTTTCATTTTGTCAAAATAAATTGGTTTCACTCTGCCAGGATTTTCACAATCTGTGTCCTTCACTGTGGGATTGTTTTCCTCATTTAGTGCTCTTTTATTTTATCTTTCACCAGGGGGCTGACACAACAACGCAGAATTACTCTGGGTAAACGAGCAAGGGCAAAAGGAAGTACGGACAGACAGACAGCGGGATAATAATGAGTCTGAATTTAGCATCCTGATGGGCAGCCACTCTGTTACTCTGTTGTGTAATATCTCACGCCCCCCAGCCCCCCCCCCCCCCCCCCACCAGTTTCCAACAAATAAATCTGACCTTGAATTAACTGCATATGTATAATTTATTTATGAAACTCTCAGGACAGCCCAACAGGCATCGCACAAACAGGACAGCCCAACAGGCATCGCACAAACAGGACAGCCCAACAGGCATCGCACAAACAGGACAGCCCAACAGGCACAAACAGGACAGCCCAACAGGCACAAACAGGACAGCCCAACAGGCACAAACAGGACAGCCCAACAGGCACAAACAGGACAGCCCAACAGGCATCGCACAAACAGGACAGCCCAACAGGCACAAACAGGACAGCCCAACAGGGAGCAGCGTAGTGCAGCGGTTAGGGAACTGGGTATGTAACTCAAAGGTTGTTGGTTTGATTCCCAGGTGTGGCTCTGCTCTTGAGTAAAAGGGACTTAACCTGCACTGCTTCAGTATATATCCAGTACACTGCCATTACACCCTCGAGCTAAAGGTACTTCACCTGCATTGCTTCAGTATGCAGCTGTATAAATTATATAGATTGTATGTAAAATGTGGCCACAGAGCACCACCAAGCACTGACTCCAGATCAGTTTCACTGGCACTTTGGAGCAAAAATAAGCAAAATTGGTGCTAATTTGTACCATAGCAACTGCTACCTAGGCAACAGTGTTCCAATAGGATGCCTCACTAGGAGAAGCCAAGTGTGATGTCATCTTTAGTGACAAATTAATTTAGCCATAGGAAACACGAGTATGACTTTAACCACCACAGCTAAGGCCTCTCTCTCCCCCCTCCCAAAGATAAATACTTACTACTAAAGACTTAAAACTCTTACTACAGCAAAAGTTGGTTCTACCAAATATTCATGTGTGGGGTTTGACAATTTAATGTTTGAGCATGTGTTTACAATAAAAATACTGATTGGAAAAATATGTGTTATTATCATTTGCAATCCAGAAAAAAACTATTTATGTGATTGACTTTTTAATGGGACTCTGTACTGTACCTTAAACATCACATAAGTAAGGATATCTTTCTGCTCTCCTCTCAGTCGCGTCTGGCCCTCCGAACCCAACCCAGATTACAGATAACAGCATCTGATAAATACCAGTACTGCAATGTAATGTGATTTCCAGATTCCAATTCTGCTAGATAAATCCACAAAAGTAGTGTTATTACCACAGAGTGCTATTAAACATCTCCCTCTGGACACACAAATCTCCCTCTGGACACACAAATCCACCGAATGTCAAGTCACAACAAAGGTCTTCCCAGCATTTATGAAAGACAATCGACACAAACATCCCAGTTACTTCCCCCTGCCTCATTAATGTCACATAAACGCCATTTCAACAACAACTGCAACTGTTTTGACACAATTCACACTCGTTTCTCAAGGGGGGAATGTGTTGGCCCACACTTCATGGCTAATTAGCTAATTAGCATATGGAATGCCCTTTGTGTGTGAAAATGAGTTTTCTAGTAGTACAGTACAGTGGAGGTTTAACCTCAGACAACCTCTAATGCTCAATATTCCAGCTTTCTAACCTCAGCCTCTAATGCTGAATATTCCTGCTTTCTAACCTCAGTCTCTAATGCTGAATATTCCTGCTTTCTAACCTCAAAAAACCTCTAATGCTGAATATTCCAGCTTTCTAACCTTAGACAACCTCTAATGCGGAATATTCCTGCTTTCTAACCTCAGTCTCTAATGCTGAATATTCCTGCTTTCTAACCTCAAAAAACCTCTAATGCTGAATATTCCAGCTTTCTAACCTTAGACAACCTCTAATGCTGAATATTCCTGCTTTCTAACCTCAGCCTCTAGTGCTGAATATTCCTGCTTTCTAACCTCAGCCTCAAATGCTGAATATTCCTGCTTTCGAACCTCGGCCTCTAATGCTGAATATTCCTGCTTTCTAACCTTAGACAACCTCTAAGGCTGAATATTCCTGCTTTCTAACCTCAGCCTCTAATGCTGAATATTCCTGCTTTCTAACCCCAGACTTTAATGCTAAATATTCAGCTTTCTAACCTTAGACAACCTCTAATGCTGAATATTCCTGCTTTCTAACCTCAGCCTCTAGTGCTGAATATTCCTGCTTTCTAACCTCAGCCTCTAATGCTGAATATTCCTGCTTTCGAACCTCAGCCTCTAATGCTGAATATTCCTGCTTTCTAACCTCAGCCTCTAATGCTGAATATTCCTGCTTTCGAACTTCAGCCTCTAATGCTGAATATTCCTGCTTTCTAACCTCAGACTGTAATGCAGAATATTCTGCTTTCTAATCTCAGACAGCCTCGAATATCCCAGCTTTCTAACCCAAAAGCAATCCACTGAATCCCAAAAGCAGCAGGTAGGACTGGAGCCAAGGTGTGAGGTGAAATCTGTTGATTGTTGAACAGAATGGCACTATGGGTACACTATAAACTCAGTGTGCACAGTCCAGCAAAGCCTTTATTCATTAATTTTATATATCATGTCATAGTGCACACTGAGGGCCACACGTCTCTCCCAGTGCCATAGTGCACACTGAGGGCCACACATCTCTCCCAGTGCCATAGTGCACACTGAGGGCCACACATCTCTCCCAGTGCCATAGTGCACACTGAGGGCCACACATCTCTCCCAGTGCCATAGTGCACACTGAGGGCCACACATCTCTCCCAGTGCCATAGTGCACACTGAGGGCCACACGTCTCTCCCAGTGCCATAGTGCACACTGAGGGCCACACATCTCTCCCAGTGCCATAGTGCACACTGAGGGCCACACATCTCTCCCAGTGCCATAGTGCACACTGAGGGCCACACATCTCTCCCAGTGCCATAGTGCGCATTCAGCTGCCCCATTTTATCCCTCCCTATTCACGCGACACTACAGAGAAAGTGGCAGAAAAGCTGTCAGCAACAGGACTATTATTATTATTATTATTATTTTAGAAAATCAAACCAACACTTTGGCCCACATTCAATCAGCATTTGTGCTTAATTTTGATTCACTGTAATTACAGGCTTTTTGCTTCACAAACACAGTGTGGCGCTGTGGTTCAGCCCTCAGTGACCTGAGCCCTCCACACTGAACCAAACCCATTTATCACAACGACTAAGAGAATCCACGCCTTTAAGCCACCTTAACTTGTGTTTTTTGCTATTTTATAGTTCAGAATGTATAGCTGACTGTGTGTACTATACTCTATGTTCATTACTAGGGATAGCTCCTACGTTGTGAGATAGTTGTGCTTTGTCGGATCTGCTTTGTAGTCGCGTCAATGACCTTCAATATGCACTTATTGTACGTCGCTTTGGATAAAAGTGTCCACCAAATAATTGTAATGCAATGCAATGCAATGTAATGTTAAAATATTTTTTTAATGTTTTGCTGTGACTATCCTACAATACATTTATCATTTACAAAAGGCTTTAAACCAGGCATTTCAGAACAGCTCACCTAATGCTTTACGACATTATTTTTTGCACAGTAAATACGAAGAATGATAACTGGAGGTAAAGTGTTCAGCGCAGGACAGGTAGGGCACTGCAAAGCAAATAATTAGTGTTAATAGCAGGCGCTGGCAAACACGCACAGCAGTTGAAAGTCAAAGTGACTGTTGAAGTGGTTTTTAAACTAAAATAGGAGCACAGAAACCTGAGGGATTTGAGCTCAGAACTACAGGCCGGCTGATTAACCTAAAAGGGAAAGAAAGCAGGAGTAGCATGTTAGCGCACAATGATAAAATACTGCGGGAGTGTAGTCTTAGCACAGCACTCATGGGCATGATGTGGGAAGGTCACCCGTGTTTACTATCCAGGGCTAATAAAACAAACTTTCCTAGTTCCAGCATTTCCCAGAGTATCCAAATGAATGTTAATGGCATGTTGACTGAACCCCAATACCCTTACTGTGTGATACAGAACCCCAATACCCTTACTGTGTGATACAGAACCCCAATACCCTTACTGTGTGATACAGAACCCCAATACCCTTACTGTGTGATACAGAACCCCAATACCCTTACTGTGTGATACAGAACCCCAATACCCTAACTGTGTGATACAGAACCCCAATACCCTTACTGTGTGATACAGAACCCCAATACCCTTACTGTGTGATACAGAACCCCAATACCCTTACTGTGTGATACAGAACCCCAATACCCTTACTGTGTGATACAGAACCCCAATACCCTTACTGTGTGATACAGAACCCCAATACCCTTACTGTGTGATACTGAACCCCAATACCCTTACTGTGTGATACAGAACCCCAATACCCTTACTGTGTGATACAGAACCCCAATACACTTACTGTGTGATACAGAACCCCAATACCCTTACTGTGTGATACAGAACCCCAATACCCTTACTGTGTGATACAGAACCCCAATACCCTTACTGTGTGATACAGAACCCCAATACCCTTACTGTGTGATACAGAACCCCAATACCCTTACTGTGTGATACTGAACCCCAATACCCTTACTGTGTGATACAGAACCCCAATACCCTTACTGTGTGATACAGAACCCCAATACCCTTACTGTGTGATACAGAACCCCAATACCCTTACTGTGTGATACAGAACCCCAATACCCTTACTGTGTGATACAGAACCCCAATACCCTTACTGTGTGATACAGAACCCAATACCCTTACTGTGTGATACTGAACCCCAATACCCTTACTGTGTGATACAGAACCCCAATACCCTTACTGTGTGATACAGAACCCCAATACCCTTACTGTGTGATACAGAACCCCAATACCCTTACTGTGTGATACAGAACCCCAATACCCTAACTGTGTGATACAGAACCCCAATACCCTTACTGTGTGATACAGAACCCCAATACCCTTACTGTGTGATACAGAACCCCAATACCCTTACTGTGTGATACAGAACCCCAATACCCTTACTGTGTGATACAGAACCCCAATACCCTTACTGTGTGATACAGAACCCCAATACCCTTACTGTGTGATACTGAACCCCAATACCCTTACTGTGTGATACAGAACCCCAATACCCTTACTGTGTGATACAGAACCCCAATACCCTTACTGTGTGATACAGAACCCCAATACCCTTACTGTGTGATACAGAACCCCAATACCCTTACTGTGTGATACAGAACCCCAATACCCTTACTGTGTGATACAGAACCCCAATACCCTTACTGTGTGATACAGAACCCCAATACCCTTACTGTGTGATACTGAACCCCAATACCCTTACTGTGTGATACAGAACCCCAATACCCTTACTGTGTGATACAGAACCCCAATACCCTTACTGTGTGATACAGAACCCCAATACCCTTACTGTGTGATACAGAACCCCAATACCCTTACTGTGTGATACAGAACCCCAATACCCTTACTGTGTGATACAGAACCCCAATACCCTTACTGTGTGATACAGAACCCAATACCCTTACTGTGTGATACTGAACCCCAATACCCTTACTGTGTGATACAGAACCCCAATACCCTTACTGTGTGATACAGAACCCCAATACCCTTACTGTGTGATACAGAACCCCAATCAAATAAGCAGAGTTTGGTATGAACTCGCTTGTTTTTGAAAACGGGAGATAAATCTGCATTGATTGCAGGTACGATTTCTGATGGTGATTAATTTCATGGGCTCACAGAACGTCACGGGCTCACAGAACGTCACGGGCTCACAGAACGTCAAAAGCTATAATAGCATAAGTCATAATAAGTTGCTTCAATTAAACTGCTAACACAGACAAAAATGATAAATAGTGTCTCCAGGTATCAGGTTTATATGAGTAGCATGGCTCCATAGTATAGAGTATGACCTGACAGTGAATATATTCCCCTTCCCTCAAGCTCTCCGCAGTAAGTGCCTTTAGCTTCTCCACTCCAAACAACCTGTCCATGTGTCCCATTTCTCCTTACACAACATTGTGCAATTTAAATTACATGATAAAATGACTAAATAATATGATAAATTATTACTGGATACTGAACTGAAGTGTACAACACTGTCTATTTATTACTATCCCGTGTCCTGTGCATGGGAACATGTCCGAAAAACAAGATTTCCAGACCAGGTTCAACCTGTGTTTCACTGCACAGAGTCTGTTTCACTGCACAGAGCCTGTTTTTCACTGCAAAGAGCCTGTGTTTCACTGCAAAGAGCCTGTGTTTCACTGCACAGAGCCTGTGTTTCACTGCACAGAGTCTGTGTTTCACTGCACAGAGTCTGTTTCACTGCACAGAGCCTGTGTTTCACTGCAAAGAGCCTGTGTTTCACTGCAAAGAGCCTGTGTTTCACTGCAAAGAGCCTGTGTTTCACTGCAAAGAGCCTGTGTTTCACTGCAAAGAGCCTGTGTTTCACTGCACAGAGCCTGTGTTTCACTGCATAGAGTCTGTGTTTCACTGCACAGAGCCTGTGTTTCACTGCAAAGAGCCTGTGTTTCACTGCAAAGAGCCTGTCTTCCACTGCACAGAGCCTGTGTTTCACTGCACAGAGCCTGTGTTTCACTGCACAGAGTCTGTGTTTCACTGCACAGAGCCTGTGTTTCACTGCACATAGTCTGTGTGTCACTGCAAAGAGCCTGTGTTTCATTGCACAGAGTCTGTGTTTCACTGGACAGAACCTGTTTCACTGCACAGAGCCTGTGTTTCACTGAATAGATCCTGTGTTTCACTGCACAGAGCCTGGGTTTCATGGTAAAGAGCCTGTGTTTCACTGCACAGAGCCTGTGTTTCACTGCATAGATCCTGTGTTTCACTGCAGAGCCTGGGTTTCACGTTAAAGAGCCTGTGTTTCACTGCATAGACCTTGTGTTTCACTGCACAGAGCCTGTGTTTCATTGTAAAGAGCCTGTGTTTCAGTACACAGAGCCTGTGTTTCACTGCACAGAGTCTGTGTTTCACTGCACAGAGCCTGTGTTTCACTGTAAAGAGTTTGTGTTTCACTGCAAAGAGTCTGTGTTTCATTGTAAAGAGTCTGTGTTTCACTGCAAAGAGCCTGTGTTTCACTGCACAGAGCCTGTGTTTCACTGTAAAGAGCATGTGTTTCACTGCACAGAGCCTGTGTTTCAGTTGGGTTTTTATCCTGATGCATTTGAAGGAGTTCTGATGATGGGATTATGATATGCTAGTGTGACCACACACACGCTCCTCAAAAAAAATGTAAATGCAATTTTTAAAATTAATTTTGAATGACAAACACATTTGCTGAACTTCCAGGGTACGAGAAAGGATGCCTCTTTCAGATCCTCAATGAAAGCAAACGCAAACTCAGGTGAGTGTTTGGGGGAGGAGTCAAAGAGGTAATTAAAACAGAAAACAGTCTACACCTGCCTGGAGGGCTATGGGCTGAATCCCATTCTCTGGACTCACAGACTCGTGGACTCAAAGGCGCGTTCTCCTTAAAGGGATAGTTCGGAATTTTGGACATAATGGGCCCTATCTTGGCGATCTTGGCGCTTAGTCTAAGCGCATGGCGCTAAGTCCATTTAGGGCGTGTCCAAGTCCACTTTTGCTATTTTAACAGCGTGTTTTTTTGGCGCTAAGCACGGCGCATGGCGCAACTGGGCTGAACCTAGTCGCTTCATTAATTATAGGTGTGTCTTGGGCGTGACATTCAATAAACCAATCAAAATGTCATATCCCATTCCCTTTAAAAGCCTGCTTTTCCACCTTGGCGGATTGCTTATGATGGCGAAACAGACATGCTCGTGTGTGTTTAGTGTGATCAAGGAATAGGCTAAATGGAGTATGATCAATATTATTTGGACTAACCATTAGCCTATGAGTTCCCGGTAATTCCAGACAGGGCTGTTATTTTACAAAATATGTGCGGTTAAATTCCGTTAAAAGGACCTGCAACAGCTGAGAATAAGCTATCAATGGCTTCAGTCTCACCTTAGAAAACGCCAAATTAGCCTGCTTGTTCAGCGAATTTCGTTTGATTATGCAATGAAAGTGTCAAACATCAATTCCAAGAGGCTGTTCTCATGGAGTTCTCGAAGTTCAAGCTTCATCCAAAGTTCATTAGGCTACCTGCATAGTAGGCTAATATTGATTAATAACATACATACCGTTATTTTGCCTTAATGATGACACTAAATAGCCATACAATAAAGCTGTCAGGTTCGCAACCCATAAGTTCACGCATATTTCCCCTTGTTTAATAATGTCCTGTTTATGGAAATGTGACCAACCTGTTTTACTCGTAGCGTAATCCTTTAAAACAATCCACTTTCCCAGGAAGACCGTTAAACGTGCAGAGAATGGCATTAAAATTAATTGTGAATTAATTGTGTAACGTGCTGCAAATTTGTTTTAGTTTCTAATTAGACGCTTAGTTCTCTTTAAAATCGTTTTGTTCAGTTAAGGAATAATGGGTGAAATCAGCTGGGTTTTAAACGGTGAGAGTATGGAAACCTGGTCAGTGTCATTTAAAAAAATATGAAGGACGAAGAATAGCTGAGGTTACAATTTAGTTAACAATTTAGTGACATCTCCGTTTTTTAACCATAGGCTATCGAAAAAAATCTTATGCACAGCGAATTCGCTGTAGCCTAGGCTATTTGAAAAACAATAAATGCAATATTCACTGGACAAGGTTTTGAACTTTTTTCAGTCACAAACCATTCTATTTACTTACAGGCTGTATTCATAGATAAACAGAGCTGTATTGTAATGACATCTGAAGCGCATTTTCAGAACTTAAATATCCGTCTATTGCCGTGCGCGAGTTTTCCATTGAATGACAATTCACGCATTAGGTGCAAAGACAATTCGCGCATTAGGCTTGATAGCTATAGGTGTTATCAGCTCCTTTTTAATGGATAGCCATTGTCCCGTACCATCGCACATCGCCTGGATGTTGATGGAGTGGGCTGAGAGCAATGTAATGTGGCATTGTTTCCCTTCGCTGAGGGAAAGGTATGTGGACCTATGGAACCTTTTATTATTATGCATTTTTGATATAGCCTACACAATAATAATATTTCACATTGTGATCTAGATATTTTAGTCATGCCTGTGCACGCCCCTGTGTGTAACAGACAGTAGGGTATGCGCGTTGTGCACGCGCCTATGTAGACGCACTTATATGCGCCGTTAAAATAGCATGTAAACAACTGCGACATGACTTTAGACCAGGTTTGTGGTGGTTCTAGCGCAAGCGCTTTCTGCTGGCTCAAGATAGCAATACGCCAAAAAGAATCCTGGCCACTCCTCATCTTAAGACCAACACGCCCAGTTCACTAATGATGGTGCAAGAGTTACGCCGTCAAACATGCTAGTTTGACGGCGTAAGCGTTAGGCGTTATTATGGACCTAGCGCCGGGTGTAAGATAGCAAAGACACTTGCGTTTGCGTTAGCGCCGCTTTGCGCCGGGTGTAAGATAGGGCTCCCTGTCTCAATTACGACTTACCCATGATGTAGTTGATTGATGGAAACCATTTTCAGCTAATTCCATGCTGTCCCTTCTTTTGGACATACACACGTTGCTAATGCTAGTGCAACTCTATTGTAACTGCTAGCATTCACTACCAAACGCACTTAAACACTCCACAGTGCACCCAAAGCAAATAAAATACGACAACAGTCTATCGGGGTTATTTTGAGTGTTTATACCATCATTTTTGAAGTCAAACTATCGTTGAATCCTTTACTGTGCTGACCTAATATTCTCTGTGGAAGTACGGCGGCGGAGCGAACATGGCCATTGCAACTTGTTGGTCTTCTTTGTTGTTGTAGTCGACCAGTGCCAGCACTACATTCTTAGGTAACGTAAAGTATTGCTCCGATACTATCCCTTTAAATCCGTGAGTCCCGTCGAAAATACGCCATTAAAGTCTGCAAGTCTACAGTCCACGAGTCCGTGAGGGCTCAGTTTGGGATTCAACCATGCTCCTCCCCCTGTCTGCAGGTCAAAGCTCCTCCCCCTTCCTGCAGGGCTAAGCTCCTCCCCCCACTTGGAGCGCTATTGGACCTGAAGTATTGATGGTTCTGTGCATGCTGAGGCTACACTAAGGGCTTTTATACCATTAAGAGCTGAACTGCAGCCCTTAAGCAACAGAGTCTCTGCTCTTTTACAGCACTCCTGTGCACCAATTCAGCAGAATGTCATTCAGATGAATAAAGGAACATAATCATTCAGTCTGGTGTCCTCGCCAGATCCTCCAGCTCCTCTCTCCTCTAGAAGTGTGTTACACTCAGATACCAAAGAGTCAATAACGCTGGAATCAATGATGGGAACTGGGGGAAAATGCTCATTCACACTGTGTGTAGACTGAGGTCTTAGAGCACCTCTGAGCTAAGATAAACTGAATTATTTGGTTATAAAAGGCAACCTTTACATATGCTTGTCTGTGCCGCTCCCACCTAAAACCCTAACCCTAAAACCCTAAAACAACGCACAGAGGCTTTATGGAAAGTTTGGAGTTTGGTAGCATTGTTCTGTTTTGTTTTTGAAAAAGCAAAACTTTCTCCCCCGCAGAAGCCACTAAGAAGTGACATGCACCCCCCCCCACACTTCTCAAACTACTAAGAGAGCAAACAGTGAATACTAAAGAAATAAAGAGACTCCCACAGCCATGTTTGTGTAATCACAGGCTTCAGACCTTGAAATGCAACCCTCACGACCTCCCCGCTGTTCGCACGCCTTTCACATGTTCACGCTGCTACGCTGTAATTAGCGCTTAGATTACTTCCTGATGAAAGCCGTATTTACTCTCAGAAGCTTAAAGAAATACATCTGCTTGCGTCCTACATATTATAGACATAAATATGCTGACTGTTCAGTGACTGTACAGCAGGAACCGCCTCCATTATATTGGAGAGAGTACATAGTAACATAGTAACTTATCATAATGTCACCATCTCAACACCCTGCAGATTAAAAAAACATAAATAAATGAAAGGAAATGTATATATACTGTATATAGCACTTAAGACACATGGGAAATATGCACATGAGCCAGCAAGATTTAAAATCTCTTACGTGGTCATTAAAGCATTTATTAAATATTACTGAGGGTCTCTGAAAAGCTTCGGTAAGTCAGGCATGCTGTAAATAAGTAATCACACCTGGCTCAAATAACTATACTTCAGCTCTTTAAGATTAAAAACAATGTTACAGGAACATCAATGTGCTCTAATATTTAGAAAATATTGTCTTTAATAATATCAAATATCATCTTAAACATGTATGTTTTCAGTAGCAATTAATTGTTGAAAACTAATGACAGGTAATGACAGGTGACCAAGTATGCGTGTGGCCCTGTGCATGTCCCGCCAACGCCTTGTGCAAACCCGCACGCGGTCAGCCTCAGGTACTCCCTGTGTGAAGGGACCTTCATTTCAAACAGGGCACAGAGAGGCAGACAGACAGACTCAGAGAGGTAGACAGACTGACAGACTCACAGAGGCAGAAAGACGAACTCAGAGGGGCAGACAGACTGACAGACTCAGAGAGGCAGACAGACTGCGGTCAGCCTCAGACAGTCCCTGTGTGAGGGGAGGGCTGAAATCCCAGAGTTCCATGTGAAATGAAGCTACAAGGTTTGCTTGGGCCCAAGGAGCGAATCAAGTGTTTCATTATCTTAGTAGATAATCTAGTAGTCGCATATTTTGAGAAAAGACTGCCTAGAGACAATCAACTGATGCGGTAATGTTCTTCTTTGTATTTTAGGCACTTGCTCTTCCGTATTAGACATGCAAGTTCCCGTGCGCAGGTCATCACATTTTGAATACTTGGCGGGATTGTGGCACCCAATGCACCAATGGAAAATAGCATTACTGAAACAAAGTTACAGAAGCTCAAACACAGTGGAAGTGGAAGTGTTTTCACCTAAAAGGATTATCATTATTATCATTATTATTATCATTATTATTATCATTTTTTGCCGGGATAAGGATTACTGACTTCACCGTTAGTTGTGATTTCCAGAATACACCGAACATATGGAATCACCGTTTTGATCAAGCCTGTTTTGTGTCATGCTACAAAATAAGGAACCGTTGTTGTTATAACATTAGGGGCCCTATCTTACACCCGGCGCAAAGCGGCGCTAATGCAAACGCAAGTGTCTTTGCTATCTTACACCCGGCGCTAGGTCCATAATAACGCCTAACGCTTCCGCCGTTTAACTAGCATTGCGCCATTAACTAGTCTTGCGCCATCATTAGTGAACTGGGCGTGTTGGTCTTAAGATGAGGAGTGGCCAGGATTCTTTTTGGCGTATTGCTATCTTGAGCCAGCAGAAAGCGCTTGCGCTAGAACCACCACAAACCTGGTCTAAAGTCATGTCGCAGTTGTTTACATGCTATTTTAACGGCGCATATAAGTGCGTCTACATAGGCGTGTGCACAACGCGCATACCCTCCTGTCTGTTACACACAGGGGCGTGCACAGGCATGACTAAAATATCTAGATCACAATGTGAAATATTATTATTGTGTAGGCTATATCAAAAATGCATAATAATAAAAGGTTCCATAGGTCCACATACCTTTCCCTCAGCGAAGGGAAACAATGCCACATTACATTGCTCTCAGCCCACTCCATCAACATCCAGGCGATGTGCGATGGTACGGGACAATGGCTATCCATTAAAAAGGAGCTGATAACACCTATAGCTATCAAGCCTAATGCGCGAATTGTCTTTGCACCTAATGCGTGAATTGTCATTCAATGGAAAACTCGCGCACGGCAATAGACGGACATTTAAGTTCTGAAAATGCGCTTCAGATGTCATTACAATACAGCTCTGTTTATCTATGAATACAGCCTGTAAGTAAATAGAATGGTTTGTGACTGAAAAAAGTTCAAAACCTTGTCCAGTGAATATTGCATTTATTGTTTTTCAAATAGCCTAGGCTACAGTGGATTCGCTGTGCATAAGTTTTTTTTCGATAGCCTATGGTTAAAAAACGGAGATGTCACCATGTTAACTAAATTGTAACCTTAGCTATTCTTCGTCCTTCATATTTTTTTAAATTACAGTGACCAGGTTTCCATACTCTCACCGTTTAAAACCCAGCTGATTTCACCCGTTATTCCTTAACTGAACAAAACGATTTTAAAGAGAACTAAGCGTCTAATTAGAAACTAAAACAAATTTGCAGCACGTTACACAATTAATTCACAATTAATTTTAATGCCATTCTCTGCACGTGAGCTGCATGTTCTCTGTTTCCCCTGCTGTAAGTCGCACGTTTAACGTTAACGTTTTATGTTATTAATCAATATTAGCCTACTATGCAGGTAGCCTAATGAACTTTGGATGAAGCTTGAACTTCGAGAACTCCATGAGAACAGCCTCTTGGAATTGATGTTTGACACCTTCATTGCATAATCAAACGAAATTCGCTGAACAAGCAGGCTAATTTGGCGTTTTCTAAGGTGAGACTGAAGCCATTGATAGCTTATTCTCAGCTGTTGCAGGTCCTTTTAACGAAATTTAACCGCACATATTTTGTAAAATAACAGCCCTGTCTGGAATTACCGGGAACTCATAGGCTAATGGTTAGTCCGAATAATATTGATCATACTCCATTTAGCCTATTCCTTGATCACACTAAACACGCACGAGCATGTCTGTTTCGCCATCATAAGCAATCCGCCAAGGTGGAAAAGCAGGCTTTTAAAGGGAATGGGATAGGACATTTTGATTGGTTTATTGAATGTCACGCCCAAGACACACCTATAATTAATGAAGCGACTAGGTTCAGCCCAGTTGCGCCATGCGCCGTGCTTAGCGCCAAAAAAACACGCCGTTAAAATAGCAAAAGTGGACTTGGACACGCCCTAAATGGACTTAGCGCCATGCGCTTAGACTAAGCGCCAAGATCGCCAAGATAGGGCCCTAGAATTGTAAAATCGTTTAGAGCAGGGATGTCAAACTGATTCCATCGAGGGCCGAGTGTATGCAGGTTTTTGTTCCAACTGTGCCCTACACCAGCTGATTTCACTAATTAGCTCAGCTCTTCAACCAAGGAGGTGAACTAATTAGTGGAATCAGCTGGTGTAGAGCATGGTTAGAACAAAAACTTGCATACACTCGGCCCTCGATGGAACGAGTTTGACACCTCTGGTTTAGAGGGATAGAATTGTGAGTTAACACTTTCTTTTAAAAAAAAATTTGTTTCTGATTTTTCCCCATTTTCTCCCAATTTAGTAGCCAATTGAACCCCTATTCTAATTCAATTTCCCCGTGTAGCAACCGCTAGAGAATCACCGCTACACAACCCCGTCAGCCGGCGGTAGGACGGGAGGGCACCACGTCCTCTTCAGGGTGCAACTCCTCCTAGCTCCTGACCGTGATTCCAGCCCGTATATTGTGTTACGAGATTGACTGAAAATTTCACCATTAAAAAAAAAAAAAAACTCAATGAATGCAAATGAAATAAACCAATTGTGGCTGTATTACGGGCCGGTGTTAGTTACCAGTGTTAAGTTACCAGTGTTAGTTACGGGCCAGTGTTAGTTACCAGTGTTAGTTACGGGCCAGTGTTAGTTAAGGGATTAAAATGGAAGTGTCATGTTAATTAAACATTAACCCTCTAACATAACCACCTGCACTCCTTCCTGCAGGGGGCAGTATGCCAGCTTTGTTGCTGATATTTTAAACTTATTTAAAGTCTTGACTGTATAAAATAGGATTGTTATCAAAGTATTTGTTTTCTTGGGCCCTTTATGTATAATAAAACGCTCGCTTGTCCCGACTGCGGAGTTTTTCCACATTAGCACCTCAGTGGTGGAATGAACTTCCCATTCCCCTACGTTCTACTCCAACCCTGCCTGCGTTCCGTCGAGGCCTGAAGACACACCTCTTCAGACTCCACCTTGACTGATATCCTCACCTAGGAATATCAGTTCCCTGTTCCCTGTGTTTTCCTGTCTGTTTATTATAGTTTATAATAGTATTTGGAATGGTTTATAATAGCATAGTTTATAATAGTATTTGGAATGGTTTATAACAGTATAGTTTATAATAGTATTTGGAATGAAAGTGTGGTGTTGCTGATTTGCCCACAGCTTACTGTGAACTACAGTCAACGTTCATTGCTAGGGATAGCTGCTACATTATGCAAAGGATGTGCTTTGCCTTGTCTGTTCTGTAATGATGATGATGTCTCTGTACGCACTTACTGTACGTCGCTTTGGATAAAAGTGTCTGCTAAATAAATGTAATGTAATGTAATGTAAAACTGTAAAAAGTAAGTATTTTTATTTCACAGATTTTTTAAAGGGTTAGTAGTCTGGGGTTGACATTAGTGATCATCACTCCACAGACTGCTTTCTCCTTGTAATCTATGGAGAGCTCTTCAGGGTTAGGGTTAGAGAGCTCTTCAGGGTTAGGGTTAGAGAGCTCTTCAGGGTTAGGGTTAGAGAGCTCTTCAGGGTTAGGGTTAGAGAGCTCTTCAGGGTTAGGGTTAGAGAGCTCTTCAGGGTTAGGGTTAGAGAGCTCTTCAGGGTTAGGGTTAGAGAGCTCTTCAGGGTTAGGGTTAGAGAGCTCTTCAGGGTTAGGGTTAGAGAGCTCTTCAGGGTTAGGGTTAGAGAGCTCTTCAGGGTTAGGGTTAGAGAGCTCTTCAGGGTTAGGGTTAGAGAGCTCTTCAGGGTTAGGGTTAGAGAGCTCTTCAGGATTAGGGTTAGAGAGCTCTTCAGGGTTAGGGTTAGAGAGCTATTCAGACTGGATTCAACACTCATTTTATATTCAGTTTGTACTTCACTTTGTCAGGCACTCATTGTTATACATACACATGCACACACACGCAGACACACAGGCACGCACACACGTACGCACACATACACACGCACGCACACACCCAGGTCATATTTCATAGTGCTGAGGAAGGTTAGAGCTGTTTTTGTGAAGGATGATTTGAATATGAAATGATTTGCATGTATACCAGGCCCAGAGTGGCTCACAGATTGCATGTACAAAGACTGTAGCATTTCCATCTATTTCACACTGTCCATCTTCAGACACAGTTCAAGTACCACTACTGTACACTGCCATTTCTTCTGTGATATTAATGTTATAGATACAGCTGTGTAAATATTAGGTTAATTGTATAGTGACATTTACTTTTGTTACAATACTAATTGTTGGTTTATTTAGTTGACTACACTTAGTGATTATAAATGTGCCTTCTTGATGATGTCACACTTAAAGGGTAATTCCAACCAAAAATGATGTTTGGTTTGTAGAAAAGTAACTCTCCTTCTGATTAAAATGAGCTCTCAGCCAACTTTCTACTTGTAGTGAGAGCAGAGATACAGCCCCAAACTACTGCGCATGTACCAGGTACTTGGTTTACCTTGAACTAGCTACAATAGCCAAGACTCTTGGCAAGAGCACTTTTCGAAATGTCAAAATGTGTCTTGCTGCTGCATGGCAAACAGATTCAAAAACGCAGATTTGCACCTTTGTTTAATGCCATTAACTTTTCTTCTGTAATCGTATGTTCAAAGTGAAACCGTTCGATTATGGTCAGCTCGCTAATGTTAATGTACTTTTCATGGTCACTGATCATAATGTAGTTGGCAAGATTCCTTACCAGATGATTCAATAAGATGTCAGGGAATGAGACCGGAGGCCACTGAGTTGTAGGCTATCATTTGTCCACTCTCTAACCGACAGCACTCGAGTCCTGTTTGGTTTACTTTCCCAAAACATCTTTAGGAAATAACGTAGCCTATCAATGTCATTTTCTGACATTATAATAAAATAGCAATGATAGCTAGCTTGATCTACGATGTGTCCCTACCACGGTACTCAGAACAGTGACAGACGGTCATGGAGCAAACTGTAGTCTTTCAAAAACGAGGAAGAGGTAGAGGTATACGTCAAAATGACATATACCTCCACCAAATTTTCAACTTTATAATCAAATATCTCAGCACACAATTTTTTTTGGCCAGCCACAAAGAGACTTAATTAGTCGCGCCTTGATCTGTTAAATAAGGTTAATGTTGTTTTTGGGTGTTGTTACCCTTTAAGTATTCGTGAGACCCATGCTCTAAGATGTTCTTCACATATGTAGTAAATGGCTCTGGATAAGTGGTTATAATGTAATGTCATATAAAAATGTAAATCACATGTATAGCTTGGAGACTCACTTATCAGGGCAGGAAATGTGTGTATAGTTTTGTACTTATACGTGGAATACTGTAACTCATATGTAGAGGGGTGTGTAATGGTACTTATACGTGGAATACTGTAACTTATATGTAGAGGGGTGTGTAATGGTGAGGTAGTTTTCCTCAGGGGAAAATCAGCAGTGATGTACTGTATGTGGAGTCCATCGCTCTGTCCACAGCACCACATTAACCCTTTAACTAGCACGGGTCCACATTAACCCTTTAACTAGCACGGGTCCACATTAACCCTTTAACTAGCACGGGTCCACATTAACCCTTTAACTAGCACGGGTCCACATTAACCCTTTAACTAGCACGGGTCCACATTAACCCTTTAACTAGCACGGGTCCACATTAACCCTTTAACTAGCACGGGTCCATATTCGGACCGGAAGTGGTTTCACTTATTTGGATTCATTGTGTTTAACGTGTTAAAACTCGCAATGCTCTATAAACTATTTTACAATCCCAACGTTATAGCGGTAGTTATAGCTCCATATTTTCAATCCCCAGACGATACGAATCATGGTAAAGTCGGTATCCTTATACTTAATAAAAAAAAAAAATCTGAGTCGCTGGATAACTACACTGAGTAAAATCCGGAACAGCTCTTTTTACTTCAGTCCATGTTTCTTATTTGGGAGGGTTCCGGGTTTTACTCCGTAATCCTGCTTTATGGAATACCCCCTATCATCTGAGATCAGTACCAATCAGTACCACCCATCATCTGAGATCAGTACCAATCAGTACCACCCATCATCTGAGATCAGTACCAATCATTACCACCCATCATCTGAGATCAGTACCAATCAGTACCACCCATCCTCTGAGATCAGTACCAATCAGTACCACCCATCCTCTGAGATCAGTACCAATCAGTACCACCCATCATCTGAGATCAGTACCAATCAGTACCACCCATCATCTGAGATCAGTACCAATCAGTACCCCCCCATCCTCTGAGATCAATACCAATCAGTACCACCGTCATCTGAGATCAGTACCAATCAGTACCCCCCCCATCCTCTGAGATCAGTACCAATCAGTACCACCCATCCTCTGAGATCAGTACCAATCAGTACCACCCATCCTCTGAGATCAGTACCAATCAGTACCACCCATCCTCTGAGATCAGTACCAATCAGTACCACCCATCCTCTGAGATCAGTACCAATCAGTACCACCCATCCTCTGAGATCAGTACCCCCTATCCTCTGAGATCAGCTGTCCATTAAGAAGGACTGAAGCATAATCAGAAGTCCACGTTTTTTTGTTTGTTTATTTTTTTAATGGATTTCTCATTCCTTGAAAACTGTTTTGGAAAAAAGGATGTGAAGGAAGAGCAGGCAGAGGAGGGACACGCTGGTACATAACGTAAACATAACGCATGATTAACGTAAACATAACGCATGATTCAAACATAACGCATGATTAACATAAACATAACGCATGATTCAAACATAACGCATGATTCAAACATAACGCATGATTCAAACATAACGCATGATTAACGTAAACATAACGCATGATTAACATAAACATAACGCATGATTCAAACATAACGCATGATTCAAACATAACGCATGATTCAAACATAACGCATGATTCAAACATAACGCATGATACAAACATAACGCATGATTCAAACATAACGCATGATACAAACATAACGCATAATACAAACATAACGCATGATTCAAACATAACGCATGATTCAAACATAACGCATGATTCAAACATAACGCATGATTCAAACATAACGCATGATTCAAACATCACGTAAGGTGAATGACCTTTCCGTCTCATGAATTATGAGTACATAAATCACGAGTACCCGCCCCCTGGTACCGCTGCCGTAAGGGAGCACTGAAAGGACGTCACCGTGACGCGTTGCCGATGGCAAAACATGTCACTCACGCCCACATTCCTCACCTGGAGGAAGGATCGGATTTCTCAGCGACCGGTTTGTGCAGAACGGCGCCGCGGCACAAGGGGACTAACAACACGGAGAAGAAGACACAAAACAAGTGTCTCTCCTCACCTCATAGAGCAAAGGGGAAAAAAAGCCAACCTCGTTTAACTGGCTGGTGTCCAAGACACCCAGTTATGTAAGGAGCACTTAACTTCTTAACTTAACAGTACTTCATTCAAAAGGCTAAAGATGGTGAGAGTTTTCTGCTGTCTTCATTCAAATTAAGTCAAGATGCATAACATGAGTTAGTGGGCTACATGTCCTCATTTTTACAGATAAAAATGATTCTTCTTTATTTGCTTTGCCATATGGAGCCCTCTCTCCAACAGGGAAACCTGACAGAGGCACCTGGCAGGACCTTAATGTGGCAGTGTGACGGTCACAGCCCGGTTCAACCCCTGAAGTTGGTCACAGGGACGAGTTTTTCAGAATTCTGAATAAGGCTGGACACTAGGGCCCCTACACCACAAATGCCCCGTAATAGAACAACGTCCGGCACGGGGAGAAACATCCCAAATGTATGTAAACAGCATCCACTCAACAAACACCACCTCACCCTTCCCAAAATACAGTCTCCCAGCAGGGGGTGTCACACAGACCGCAGAAGGACAGAAGGACTCAGAGGACAGGAGGAAGAGGAGGGGGTGTGGGGCAAAGAGGAAGACTTACTCTTCTCCTGTGGGCTCAGAATCCTGCTCCCGCCAGCTGATCTGTCACAAATCCCCAAACAAGAAATAAAAACAAAAAAACTAAATTAAATAAATTATGATAATGAGAGAATCAAAACTTCAGTCCTGCTAGTCCATTAGGTCAGACGACAGCCCCTGAAATTGTGGTCTAAGCTGTGAGTGTCAGGCTGGTGCTGGAGCTGAACACAGCAAGCAGGACTGAGCACAGGAGGCTTCCAGCGAATGACACGCCGGGGTTTCCCTGGAACAAGACTAGCAGGAGTCGACGCGGCTGTGTGCTAACCAGAGCCGCTTCCCTCCTCTGGCAGTAATCAGCTTAGCTGCACATGCTACTTACTCTCTCCTTTGTTTGTTTAATTACGGCACCTGCCACACCTCCTAAAACCAACCAGGGTTTAACAGCAGACCCAGAGGCTTCTAGCCTACAGTCCAGACTCACACGTGGAGCCTAGCGTATATATATACTATATCCTATATATACTATACTGCCTATATCTGCCAGCCATACAGAATACACGTATAACAACCTGACCTACACTTTACTAATGCCAAGGAAGGACTGTGTGCAAATGCTTATATACTATGGAATACTTTTCAGGATATGTACTCAATATTTTAGAAACTTTATTCACACATATTCAGGACTGCTGCAATTATACACTATCAGCAATGCGAGCGTCCAACTCATTGTGACCAATGAGGAAGCTGAAACAGTTCGTTTTTTTTGCATACACTTCAATGCAATATCGACATTTGCCCAAACCCTGAAGGGTACAAAGTGTACAACTTCCCCCAAACCCTGAAGGGTACAAAGTGTACAACTTCCCCCAAACCCTGAAGGGTACAAAGTGTACAACTTCCCCCAAACTCTGAAGATGGAACCCGTGTTCTTCTTTCTTTTTTAAACGATACACTCCTCCGTTCCTTTTAAATTGTCTTTCTTTCTTCCTTCTTCTCACAAAATAGTGCCAATCACTCACTTTTTACTTAATAGTGATGATGTCATTCGTATATTCACAGAAGAAGGGGAAACAATACAATATGGCCTCCGGTCTTAATGCACCTTAATGCACATTTACTTCATTTGGACTGGCTTCAGAGTGCCCTGCCATCGCACATTAGCGTCTTTGTTGTGCTTAGAGGAACTGTGTCATTAGACTGTAAAACCAGGGAAGAGTGACATCACATCCATTAGTGATGTTTTTATAGCACTGACATTCAGATCAATGCAAAAACAGAACCATGGCAGTGGAGTACAGAAGACCTATTCAGCTCCTCCGCAGGTGGAAACCAGACAAACCTGCTTACATCACACTGCAGACCTGAGATTCCCTTCCTTCCCCTCATAGAACAAAAAAACTACATAGCCCATAAACCCCCATTCTCAGGGGACAAAATCATGCTTAATCGCAGCACCCCCCTCATTTCCAGGGGTCAAAATCATGCTTAGTTACAGCAAACCCCCTCATTCTCAGGGGGATTAGTGTCTGCTAGATGACTGAGCACACCAAGACTCGCTCACCCAAAGATGGGTTCCAGTTCCCACTCCAAACGAAATACAGAGGGAAGCAGTGGCTGTAAAATGGCTTCCACAAGGAACACAGAAAACAGTGATTACCCCCTCTGTCACTCTCTCTCTCTCACTCCCTCTCCCCTCTCTCTCTCTCTCTCTCTCTCTCACTCCCTCTCCGCTCTCTCTCTCTCTCTCACTCTCTCCCTCTTCTCTCTCTCTCCCTCTCCGCTCTCTCTTTCTCTCACTCCCTCTCTCTCTCTCTCTCCTCTCTCTCTCTCTCTCTCTCTCTCTCTCTCTCTCTCCTATCCTGACTGATCTGGGATCAGCCTCTGCCGACTCTCCTCAGGCAGCCCAGTGCAGCTAAGGGCAGATATTTTAAAATGTCTGTCACTATGGTTTTATCACTATCCCTGCTGGCAGACTTTTTTCTACAGCGTTTCAGGGTCAGAAGAAAGAGACAGGCCATGTGTCACATGATATCCAGTGAGAAACCCCCTCCCTTACACCGACAGGCCCCTCCCCCTGCACGCTCCCTCTTGCCCCCACCCCCCTCCCCACAGGGTAGAGAGCAGGCGTCGGCCGACATCATCATCATCATCAAGGGCACTGTGGGGATGTGACACTGTGATATAACCCCTCTCTCAGGCACCTAAGTTAAGTTAGTTAAGTTAAGGCTCTTATACTCCCAGCACACTGTTGGCACCATAAGAAAAACGTACGGTCAGTTTTCATAATGCATAAACTCACAATATTATGTTGGTAATTTGGACAAAAGGGAGCTTTTTATTGAATCCTGAAAGTGATGTTTTTGGAGATTTACTGTGAGAAACACGTTTCCCTGGCTGTACTTTATTCCCTGCAGTACAATGTTTCTCTGTACTTTTGTGTTAGCGTTAGCGTTAGCAAGCAGGTGAATGAAAGGAAATTGTCTGGATGGATCTGGACCCTACAGAACTCTGTATTTCAGGCATGAAAGGGGGCTAACGGGGCTAATGGGAAGCTCATCAAAAAAAAAAAAACAGAGACAATATTTTTTGCCAGAATGCAATGTGTGCACAAATGTGGGATGCCGTGCCTTTAGGAAAGGGAAGAAGGGCCTGTGGGCTTCACCGTCTCGCTTTACGAAAGGGAAGAAGGGCCTGTGGGCTTCACCGTCTCGCTTTACGAAAGGGAAGAAGGGACTGTGGGCTTCCCCGTCTTGCACAGAATACATTTAAGGGGTTTCTCTCACAGTAAACACATGAAGTTCAGCTGTACCAGCTCTTTCGCTAACCGCTGGCCAATCTGTCACTAACAGCTGAAAAACGTTGCTGGGAAACCCCAGACAGCCGAGAGCCAGCAGAGCCTGTCAGTTACAGATTGGATGCAGACATTATGCAGACCAGGGGCCCTATCTTGGCGATCTTGGGGCTTGGTCTAAGCGCATGGCGCTAAATACATTTAGGGCGTGTCCAAGTCCACTTTTGCTATTTTAACGGCGTGTTTTTTGGGCGCTAAGCACAGCGTAAGGTGCAACTGGGCTGAACCTAGTCTCTTCATTAATTATAGGTATGTCTTGGGCGTGACATGCAATAAACCAATCAAAATGTTATATCCCATTCCCTTTAAAAGCCTGCTTTTCCACCTTGGCGGATTGCTTAAGATGGCGAAACAGACATGCTCGTGCGTGTTTAGTGCGATCAAGGAATAGGCTATATGGATCAATAGTAGCCTATGATCAATATTATTCGGGCTAACCATTATGAGTTCCCGGTAATTCCTGACAGTGCTGTTTACAAAATATATGCGGTTAAATTTCGTTAAAAGCACCTGCAACAGCTGAGAATAAGCGACCAATTGCTTCCGTCTCACCTTAGAAAACGCCAAATTAGCCTGCTTGTTTAACGAATTTCGTTTGATTATACAATGAACTCATATTCAAGCTTCATCCGAAGTTCATTAGGCTACCTGCATTCTAATTTTGATTACTAACATAAATAATGTTATTTTGCCTTAATGATGACACTAAATATAATAAATCTGTCAGCTTGGCAACCCATAGGTTCAGCATATTTTCCCTTATTTTATAATGTCCTGCTTATGGAAATGCGACCAACCTATTTTACTGGTAGCGTAATGCTTTAAAACGATCTACTTTCCCAGGAAGACCGTAAAAAGTGCGATTTACAGCAGAGGAAACAGTAAAGCGCACATGCGGATAATGGCATTAAAATTAATTGTAAATTAATTTTGTAACGTGCTGCAAATTTCGTTTATAATTAGCCGCTTAGTTCTCTTTAAAATATTTTGTTCAGTTATGGAATAACAGGTGAAATCAGCGGGGTTTTAATAAGCTGAGGGTATGGAAACCTTTTCACTGTAATTAAAAATATATAAAGGACGAAGAATAGCTAAGGTTACAATTCAGTTAACATGATGACATTTATCTCAGTTTTTTAACCATAGGCTATCGAAAAAACCATATGTATGCACAGCGAATCCGCTGTAGCCTAGGCTATTTGAAAAACAATAAAAGCAATATTCACTGGACAAGGTTTTGAACTTTTTTCAGTCACAAACCATTCTATTTACTTACAGGCTGTATTCCTAGATAAACAGAGCTGTATTGTAATGACGTCTGAAGCGCATTTCAGAACTCAAAAGTCCGTCTATTGCAGTGCGCGAGTTTTCCATTGAATGACAATTCACGCATTAAGTTTAAATGACAATTCGCGCATTAGGCTTGATATAGGTGTTATCAGCTCCTTTTTAATGGATAGCCATTGTCCCGTACCATCGCACATCGTCTGGATGTTGATGGAGTGTGCTGAGAGCAATGTAATGTGGCATCGTTTCCCTTCGCCGAGGGAAAGGTATGTGGACCTATGGAACCTTTTATTATTATGCATTTTTGATATAGCCTACACAATAATAATATTTCACATTGTGATCTAGATATTTTAGTCATGCCTGTGCATGGTGTTTACAATCAAATTCACAGCCTTGTGGGTTTAGGAGACCAGACATCAGAGATATCAGGGGTTATGCAACCAAACATCAGAGATAACATATTCACAGCCTTGTGGGGTTATGCAACCAAACATCAGAGATAACATATTCACAGCCTTGTCGTTTTAGGAGACCAAACATCAGAGATAACCACATTCCCAGCCTTGTCGTTTTAGGAGACCAAACATCAGAGATAACCATATTCACAGCCTTGTGGGGTTATGCAACCAAACATCAGAGATAATATATTCACAGCCTTGTGGGGTTATGCAACCAAACATCAGAGATAACATATTCACAGCCTTGTGGGGTTATGCAACCAAACATCAGAGATAACCACATTCCCAGCCTTGTGGGTTTAGGAGACCAGACATCAGATATAACCACATTCCCAGCCTTGTGGGTTTAGGAGACCAGACATCAGAGATAACATATTCACAGCCTTGTGGGGTTATGCAACCAAACATCAGAGATAACCATATTCACAGCCTTGTGGGTTTACGCGACCAATCATAGATATTTTTAACCATATTTATAGTTTGTCTCAAGCAGCCCTTTCGTGTAAAATGCAGGATGAAACACTCTTTTGCGCCAAATTCAAATATTCCTGTGTGGATTTAGTTCCTCAGTTGCTGTGATTTTTATTACTTTTTTGTTATTGTGCATGCTCACATGTTTTAATTGATTCACATATTTGTATTCTCTCTTAACTACTAGGTTGATTATTTTTAACATTAAGCAAAAAAACTATGTACCCACAGTACATAGTTCCAGAGTTGTGAGAGTTCCAGAGTGATGAACGTTCTAGAGGAAGGAGAGTTCCACAAAGTTGTGCTACTTCCAGAGTGATAAACGTTCTAGAGGAAGGAGAGTTCCAAAAAGTTGTGAGAGTTCCAGAGTGATGAACGTTCTAGAGGAAGGAGAGTTCCAGAGAGTTGAGAGTTCCAGAGAGGCAAGAGCACACCTAAGCCCAACGTCTTTATGGCCCGACAAGCTCTAGCCCATTTTTAAGGCCAAACCTGGTAGAACCAGATCACTGAAATAAGCAGCATAAACAGCATGCAGCACATTAGAACATAATGCAGCGTTTCCCACAGGAAACCGGATAGTGAAGGTGCTCGTTTCCCACAGGAAACCGGATAGTGAAGGTGCTTGTGATGGCGGAACAGGGCGGAGCAACACTTGTGCCAGCTGTTAGCAATGGTTGACAACAATGACGCAAAGCTTCTAGTTTTTTTATTGTACCATTATTCTCAACTAGCAAATTTAAACAGCGGTATTTGAGCTTTCAGGCTTCTTTTTTAAGTTTTTTCTTAGTTTTCATAAACTGTGCTACTAAATTGAGGAATTATTTATATTTTAATGTTCATAATGAGCAGAACAAGCTAGCCAGCTAGCTTTAGTGCCATTTTTTCTACTATTACACATACGCTTGTCCGTGTTTGTATTGATCCGAACAGGCTAGCCAGTTAGCTTTAGTGCCATTTTTTCTAGTATTACACATACGCTTGTCCGTGTTTGTATTGATCCGAACAGGCTAGCCAGCTAGCTTTAGTGCCATTTTTTCTACTATTACACATACACTTGTCCCTGTTTGTATTGATCCGAACAGGCTAGCCAGCTAGCTGTAGTGCCATTTTTCCTACTGTTAAACGTACGTTTGTCTCTGTTGGTATTGATCTGAACGGGCTTTAATGTAATTTTTTAATGCCATTTTTCTGATAAACGTGACGTTAATAATTTCGCTACTTGTGTGCTGTCAAATACGGCTGTTTTAATTTCATAGTCCACTACAAACTGGAAGCTTTCCATTATTGTTGTCAATAATTAACAATCGTTTTTAACAGCTGGCAGAAGTGTTGCTACGCTACTATTTATAAACCTCCAGGTTGGCAAACACAGTGGATCCCAGCCCAGTGGGGTACAGGCGCAGTGGATCCCAGCTCAGTGGGGTACAGACACAGTGAATCCCAGCTCAGTGGGGTACAGACACAGTGAATCCCAGCTCAGTGGGGTACAGACACAGTGAATCCCAGCCCAGTGGGGTACAGGCGCAGTGGATCCCAGCTCAGTGGGGTACAGACACAGTGGATCCCAGCCCAGTGGGGTACAGGCGCAGTGGATCCCAGCTCAGTGGGGTACAGGCGCAGTGGATCCCAGCTCAGTGGGGTACAGACACAGTGGATCCCAGCTCAGTGGGGTACAGACACAGTGAATCCCAGCCCAGTGGGGTACAGGCACAGTGGATATCAGTACCTCAGCTTTAGTCTTGGACAGTAATTCCAGTGTATGCACGACGCAGCTCAAGCACTGACGGCCACAGCATGAATGTCTGATGTGGGAGGGAGGGAGGGAGGGAGTGAGAGAGGGAGGGAGAGAGGGTGGGAGGGAGGGAGAGAGGGTGGGAGGGAGGGTGTGGAGGGAGGGAGGGAGGGAGGGAGGGAGGGTGTGGAGAGAGAATTACAGCCTCGCTTGCGAAATGACGAGCTAAATTACAGCTTCCCCCCCCTGGGGGGGGGGGTTCTCTTAGGGAGTTATATCAGCTCTATCCCCAAAGCAAGGGCCTGCTGTTGTGTGGCTGGTACTCATTGGGCTGCTGGGGAGCTGGGACATAGATAAGTAATGATGACATTATCGCTCCCTCTCCCTGCTTCCATTGGCTGAATGGTGGTGAATGGCTGATATTGAATGTGGAAGCTAAGCTAACAGTCCTGCTGCTTCATGCTGTTTTTCCCCACAGCATTGCAGAGCACACATGCATAGTACACATGCAGTCACACACGCCACAGTACACATGTACACATGCAGTCACACACGCCACAGTACACATGTACACATGCAGTCACACGCGCCACAGTACAAATGTACATATGCAGTCACACACGCCACAGTACACATGTACACATGCAGTCACACGCGCCACAGTACACATGTACATATGCAATCACACACGCCACAGTACACATGCAATCACACACACCACAGTACACATGCAATCACACACGCCACAGTACACATGTACACATGCAGTCACACACGCCACAGTACACATGTACACATGCAATCACACACGCCACAGTACACATGTACACATGCAGTCACACACGCCACTGTACACATGTACACATGCAGTCACACACACCACAGTACACATGTACACATGCAATCACACACGCCACAGTACACATGTACACATGCAGTCACACACGCCACAGTACACATGTACACATGCAATCACACACGCCACAGTACACATGTACACATGCAGTCACACAAGCCACAGTACACATGTACACATGCAGTCACACACGCCACAGTACACATGTACACATGCAGTCACACACGCCACAGTACACATGTACACATGCAGTCACACACACCACAGTACACATGTACACATGCAGTCACACACACCACAGTACACATGTACACCAACTATGGAGAATGAGCAGGAAGTTAGTCTATACTTTATATATTGTAGATATAGTGTAGCTGCAGGTTAGGGTAGAATATACTTGGCTAATTAAAGTAATCCAAAATTATTCAGATTAGATTACGCCTTTTAAATTATCCAACAGATTGTGTTACTAACTTTTTACTTGTTATGAACAACATTTTTAGTTGTGTAATTTGTAATAAGTACTGGATTATATATTCCAAGTAATCTGCTCAATACTGAGTGCAATCCCATGCATGTATACAAATACATGGACACTCTACAATACTGTTCCTCCCAGTACCCAATCACATGGCCACTAGAGCATAACATTGACCAAAATTACTTTTCTGTTTAATAAATACATAATATGAAAATCATATTCACCTAGCCCAGCAGCAAACATGAATACTGTGTGATGCCAGATTATAAATGAGAAAGCAAACTGATATTAATGTTATTGAGTATCCCATTTCTATATTTACCCTCTCTGCTTTCCCCCTGTCTGTACCCCTCTCTGCTTTCCCCCTGTCTGTACCCCTATCAGCTTTCCCCCTGTCTGTACCCCTCTCTGCTTTCCCTCTGTCTGTACCCCTCTCTGCTTTCCCCCTGTCTGTACCCCTCTCTGCTTCCCCCCTGTCTGTACCCCTCTCTGCTTTCCCCCTGTCTGTACCCCTCTCTGCTTTCCCCCTGTCTGTACCCCTCTCTGCTTTCCCCCTGTCTGTAACCCTCTCTGCTTTCCCCCTGTCTGTACCCCTCTCTGCTTTCCCCGTCTGTAACCCTCTCTGCTTTCCCCGTCTGTACCCCTCTCTGCTTTCTCCCTGTCTGTACCCCTCTCTGCTTTCTCCCTGTCTGTACCCCTCTCTGCTTTCCCCCTGTCTGTACCCCTATCAGCTTTCCCCATCTGTACTCATCTCTAGTGAACAAATCAGCAGCACATCCACAAATAAAATTATGGGGAAATTATACATTTTGTCTGGGGGGGTTATTACATTTTTATCTTGTAAAAGATAAAACTGACCCTATATGTCCTTTTGGGTCAGGTTATTTTGAGTGACGTTGATGCCAGTGTTAATTTTGGCAGTGTTTTAAACTGACTTTTTTGTTTTAGCCATGTGAGAAAAGTGCAAGTGAGTTTTAATCACATTTAGTCAATTTTATCTTTCATAGTTTTAGTTTATTTTAGTAGACAAAAAACTATCTGGACATTTCATCTCCTTTTAGTCATCAATAGCTATGGACATAGGGTCTAGTTTTAGTTCACAAAAATTCTATGGACATTTTAGTCTAGTTTTAGTCAACAACAAATATGGACATGTTGTTCTAATTTTAGTCAACAAAAAAAAAATTTTGTTAGTCTCGTTTTGGACAACAATAAATCTGAACATTTTAGTCTAAAAAAACTAAACATTTTTGTTGACAAAAACTCAAGTCAAATTTTTGTCAGATGTAAAAACAGGCTGTTCAAATTGGACACAAAATGGTAGAAGGTTGTAGGCAGGTTGTATGATCAGGTACACTATTTTTCAGTGAAGGGGGATACTACTCATTTTAATAATTCAAATGTGTTACTTTGGCCGCATTTACACTGCAGGTCTTGATGCCCAGTTCCGATTTTTAGCCTATATCCGATTTTTTTGACCGCCTGTTTACGGCCGCATTTACACTGCAGGTCTTGATGCCCAGTTCCGATTTTTAGCCTATATCCTATTTTTTTGACCGCCTGTTTACATCTACTTTTGAAAGTGACCCATATCCGATACCTGTGTTTACACTTGCTTAACGCTTGAAACAACCCGCATGCGTACAAGAGGGTTTGGTTACCGAAACGAAAAAACGAAAGTAAACAACCAGCCGGCACTTTCTCGCAATGGACGCAAACGAGACCGAAATAATAATTCAAGCAATTGCTTTCCGAAGCATCTTTAGAGGTCCGCAAAATATTGGTCAGATTTTAAGGCGGAGAAGAAAGAGGAGAGCCCTTATTGCAGCCTGGGCGTATGCGGCACGTGAAAGTAACGTTATACGTCATTAAAATGCAAAAAAGTACAAAATCGTCGCATTTTCAATGACGTGCGAATCACAATGACAGGGAATATCCGATCTGTCCGTTTAGATGGCAGTCGCATTGGCAGATATCCGATTAATATCAGATTTATTTTCACATATGATTGAGGCCTGAAACGGATTTGAGAATATCCGATTCCATGTGTTTTTTCCTGTTTACACGTTCATAATACATATCCGATCTGTGCCACATGTGAGCAAAAAATCGGAATTGGGTCACTTTTACCAGGTAGTGTAAAGGCAGCCTTATATCACCACGGACAGCTGAAGTAAATATTTCTGAGTGTTTGCTACTTTCTCCATACAGCAAATAGCCTTGCCCCCTGTGCCCACTAAATGGTAAATATTATATTACATTATATTATATTTTATGTTCTCCTATAATATTTGTCCACGCATTTAAACCCAAATTAACTTTATTTCTTACACTGCTTACACATTGAACTAGTAAATTAAGGTAATTTGGATGTAAATGTTCAAAGGTTTAGCTCCCATTGAGAAAGTTCACACCATTATAGACTAAGGGATAGGGATAACTATTTTCTCTGTCTTGAGGGATAACTATTTCTGTCTTGAGGGATAATGTAATACATATGCAGAAATATTTGTTCAACTGTCCAACACTATATTTAAGATTTTATAGATTTCATGATATCCCCCTTTAAGTTGTAGGCTAATGCTGAGTGGCTAGCTGATGCAGCATCTGTTTATTATTAATAAGTTGAGACAAGTAACATTATTTCTTTGGCATATTTGTATTGATTTATTGAATCCACCAAAAATGCCACACAACAGAATAAAAAAATGTATAAAAAAAACCTGAAACATAAATCAATTAATCAATCAATGGCCTTGCAATGCCAACCACACCCAGTGCTCACACAAGTAAATTCCCCCATCAGCAGTTCCATTCATTACCATTACTTCAGTGATTAATTTTAAGGAAAGCACTCCTTTCCAGGGTGAGCCTTGCCCTGTTTCGGTGGCCACAGGTAAGGCCACCTGTGGCACTAAAAACCCGCTCTGCAAAGGCCTGGGATGCAGGCATCGCTAACAGGTCCAGGGCAAGAGGTTTTAGATGAGGATAAATAGTTGAACTCTGCTTATATCCTACAGGAGTTGTCAAAATGTAGTTTCGTTTTTAAAGTAGTAAATTCATTTAGAATTTTAGAGAAAATATGAATAGGCTACTATAATTGGGACGTGAACTACTACCACTAGGGGACGACCGTGGATAGGGTAAGCATAATTGACAAGGAGTAATAATGAACGCAAATCCATAGTTTTCTTATTCTAAGACATGACATTCTGCAGAAATATAGCCCAGCTATAATTCCAAAATTAGCTGGAATTCTTAGAGCAAGTTGCAAGTATTCGCCGTGGCTTTTTACATGTTTAGATTCCTACGCTTTTCTTATCAACTCATATGCTACGACTAAACGTCCCATTGCACAACAGTAGGTCTATAGCCTACATAGCTACAGTATTTGCTGATGCGTCCTGATGGAGATATTGCATTTATGCCAAAACATGAAGTTAATTTATTCACTTATATAATGTAGGCCTACACACATTCTCAGTTTGTGCAGAAAAATACCCAGATTTTTATTTAGGTTTTATTTTTATTATTTGGCTTCTTATAAAGCCTAAATGCGGCGTAGATTTCTGCATAACACAGGTTACTTTATAAGTCACATGCACACTGCAGCAATTCGTGCAACAGTATTTTGGGGTAAAAACTCTGTCTGCCTAGGATAGAAACATGTGCCTTGTTCGCCCAAACCTCTTGTGGCAACAAATAGTCGAAATGTTTTGACATTTTAAGTGAAACATTACATGCAGTGAAATTGCGTCTACGTAGACCGTATTTCGCTTGCCAAAGCAATGACTTTTGAGAAATGCATCCACATTAATCAATTTCCATGTTGTCTTTGAATTTGCAACTGATATGAAACTTATGTAATAAAATGTGTTATATATGGAACGTCTACGTTGTCGACGCATTTTAGCCGGGCTAAAAAAAAAGCTAAAAGATATCTTAGATGCTTAGATCTGATTTAGCGGCTCCATGGATGATCTAATAGACGTCTAGTGCCCAGTGGGGATTATGATACAAGCTATGGTAAAGGCATAAAAGTATGGTAAACTTTTAAATGTTGGCTACGAGTTGGTAAGAAAAGTGATGGTAGTCCTATCTAAACATATAAAAAGCCAAGTGGAATACTTGCAATTTGCTCGAAGAATTCCAGCTCACTTTGTAATTATAGCTGGGCTATATTTCTACGGAATGCGATGTCGCACCTGGAATAAGAAAACTATGGGTTTGCGTTCATTATTACTCCTTGTCAGTTACGCTTACCCTATCCACGGTCGCCCCCTAGTGGTAGTAGTTCACGTCCCAATTATAGTAGGCCCTATATTTCCCTGAAATTATAAATTGTCGTTTTGAAATATATAAATTGTTTCAACTCTGTCACATTTGGTCTTCCATATATAATCACTATCATATCTCGAAATCCATTTATAATGAGTTGAGTGAAACAGCAGGTGGGACACTTTGCAAATAAAAAGTTCAAATGCAAACTGAAATGTAGGCCTATTGAACATTGTTAGTGATGTCGACTAGACAATAAACAATGACGTACAAAATACCTAATAAAAATTTATATTGCCCCCCCAAGGTAATTTATGCCAAAAATTACTTTGGCATAAATATAAATATCTGCGTGATGTAACTTTAGTTGCCTCTTCAGATTCGTGGTGTTTTTCACCATCTGGTTTATCACCGCATATTTCTTCTCCTGTTACAACAACAGTACATTCGGGTTCCGTTCCTTCTCATCATATATGGAGTCCATATATCCATCCTTTTCTTCCTTCCAACTTTTGACATACTAGTGTAGGCTTATGCTAGTATTACCTGTCACCCCCTCACGTTAGTTGCTTTGCTTTTTTGAAGTTCGTGCGAATAACAGGCAGGTAGGCAGAAAGAGGAGTTTAAATTAATCCAATCAATGACGAGAATGCATATTCGTCAATTGGCGTCACCTCTCTCTTTTGAGGTCTAATAAATATTAGATTTCGTTACTGTTTTTATTTAGAAATATACATTTTCATCTATTTTTACTTCAACGATAACATAAACAGATTTGGTCACGTTTTTTATTTTGAAATATATGTTTTAATCTTGTTCTTTTCCGTCAACGATGATAAGAAACAGATTTAGACACAGTTTTTATATTCTAATATCCTTTTTCGTCATATCTTTATTTGTATTAGGAAGGGATTTAGTAAGTTTTTATTCTCTAAAATCAATTTCCTCATATAACATTTTCTCGTATTCATAAAGAAAAATGCCATTTACTAAAATGTTTTTATTTTTTTCGGGTTGACAAAATGATGCGATTGTTTTTCCTGCAGAACAGAGTAACAGGGCCTCTGACATCCGTCACCAACACCATACTTTTCCCTTTACATCTCTGCGTCCCCCCGTATTTACCACAACAAAAAACACATTCCCAAAAATAGACTTCACCACAAAAGTAATCTTCACTGGAATGCAGCATTATGTGACATTAATAGCTGTGGAAGACAACAGGGCATGATTTACTGAGACCTTTAGCGTGTACAAAACATTTTAGCACACGTAAACCAATAACATGTCCAATGATTGGTCATGGTATTTGTTTTGCACCAATAATTGGTTGTGTTATTAATTTTGTGTGTGCTAAAAGGTTTTGCACTAGATAAAAGTCTTAGTATATCAGGCCCTAAGAGCAGAAAAGCGGGGAAGCGGATATCGTTATGGCAAATATGACTTTATATCTATCGTATATATGGTTGAATAAGAGAATGTATTGGCAGCCTGCTGAGCTTTTAAAACAGACTTCTTTATTGTTTAGAGAAGTCTCCTTCCTGACATGTGTGATGGTTTATTCTGCCTATTAGACACCAGAACCAAGCCTGACCTTTGTAGCCAATTAGAGACCTGAACCAAGCCTGGCCACTGTAGCCAATTAGAGACCTGAACCAAGCCTGGCCACTGTAGCCAATTAGAGACCTGAACCAAGCCTGGCCACTGTAGCCAATTAGAGACCTGAACCAAGCCTGGCCTCTGTAGCCAATTAGAGACCTGAACCAAGCCTGGCCTCTGTAGCCAATTAGAGACCTGAACCAAGCCTGGCCTCTGTAGCCAATTAGAGACCTGAACCAAGCCTGGCCACTGTAGCCAATTAGAGACCTGAACCAAGCCTGGCCACTGTAGCCAATTAGAGACCTGAACCAAGCCTGGCCTCTGTAGCCAATTAGAGACCTGAACCAAGCCTGGCCTCTGTAGCCAATTAGAGACCTGAACCAAGCCTGGCCTCTGTAGCCAATTAGAGACCAGAACCAAGCCTGGCCCTGTAGACAATTAGAGACCAGAACCAAGCCTGGCCCTGTAGACAATTAGAGACCAGAACCAAGCCTGGCCCTGTAGACAATTAGAGACCAGAACCAAGCCTGGCCACTGTAGACAATAAGAGACCAGAACCAAGCCTGGCCACTGTAGACAATTAGAGACCAGAACCAAGCCTGGCCACTGTAGACAATTAGAGACCAGAACCAAGCCTGGCCCTGTAGACAATTAGAGACCAGAACCAAGCCTGGCCACTGTAGACAATTAGAGACCAGAACCAAGCCTGGCCACTGTAGACAATTAGAGACCTGAACCAAGCCTGGCCACTGTAGACAATTAGAGACCTGAACCAAGCCTGGCCTCTGTAGACAATTAGAGACCACACACAATAAATCCTGAGTGTCTGACACCCCATCTCTGCTGCAGTTATTGCTTTTGTAGCAGGAAGTAAAAACAAATAACGGTTTACAAATGGCAAATGTAAAATGGCTAAGTGCATCAAGAAATCAATCTGCTTTTCATCAGTGAAATGTAAAAATTCGCACACCATCTGCTCATAGCCAACTGCAATTGGAAATGGGTCAAGTCACTATTTTAAACCTGGATGCCCGAACAGTCAGACTGAATCTGACCCCATTTTCACCTCTGTCAAATATGCATGGAAGACGCACTGCTTTTCTCAAAAGTGAGACAAAATGTCATTAGTCCCCCTCGTTAATAAAGACTCACAGTAATCCAAGATGTCACATTAACAACCTGTTTTTACGACTAAACTGCCTGGGCAAAGACCTTCCGGAGCGTTCTGAGCAAATCCAGACTGAGCCCATCATTCCGGGCACAGGGAATCATTAAATCCTCAGAGTTTATTAGACTCAATGAGGCGAGAGCATTAACGAGGAATCCGTCTGGCCTTCACCGAGGAGAGGAGAGCAGGAGGTTTGGGGTTGAAGGTGAATTTCAGTTTAAAATCCATGACGGCACTTTGAGTGACAGCAGTGGATCAGAACACCTGAGTGCACCTGTCCTTAGGCCACGCCCCCAAAGGGCAGTGCAAAGACTCTCCAGTGCTGGATCATGAGCGTAATCGCCAATTCACCCCAACCCAACTCAACCCAACCCAACCCAACTCACCCCACCCCACCCCAACCCAACCTAACTCAACCCACCCCACCCCAACCCAACTCATCATCCGGCTGACAGGACCACCACATGCAAAAGCCCCGGCAGCTCTGCCAATACTGAAGCCTGGACTAAACCCATGAAGTCAACGTTCATTACTAGGGATAGCTGCTACATTATGGGAAGGATGTGCTTTGTCTTGTCTGTTCTGTAGTGATCTTGATGATGTCTCTGTATGCACTTATTGTACGTCGCTTTGGATAAAAGCATCTGCTAAATGAATGTAATGTAATGTAAACCAGCCAGATCCATGCCCAACATTAGCCTGGACTAAACCCATAAACCAGCCAGATCTATGCCCAACATTAGCCTGGACTAAACCCATAAACCAGCCAGATCCATGCCCAACATTAGCCTGGACTAAACCCATAAACCAGCCAGATCCATGCCCAACATTAGCCTGGATCAGTTGCTCAGCAGGTTGTCTGTCGATAAGCAGCCTCGCCAAGTCGCCTGTTATGATGCAGAGTCGAGTGGGCGAGGCATTGGTACCGGCAGGTGACTGCCCAGGTGAGGCCCGCCAACAGTCCATCAAGGCTGAGGGATGAGAGTTTGTGACCTCCAGGCACAGTGCGCTCAAGTCCATACAAAAATAAATAAAATCAGGAAAAAACATGTATGTCTAAGGCTGACACACACATGGACAAAGACATCTCATTTTAGCAGCTTTCTTTCTCAAACAAGCAGCTCTAGCCTGCAAATACCTGCAAGCAAACATACAGAAATTGTACATAATCTACCTGAATGTGTTTACTGTAAAAATGGCCATATACTGTAATCTTTACATTGTGTTCAGGTTTATTACATGTAATAGTATTTAATCAGAGGGAGAAATTGCAGTGACACATCCCTGTTATTAAGCATTATAAAGCATGCATGCCTGTTATTAAGCATTATGAAGCGTGCATGTACGCCAGCACTTATTTAAAATGCTGGCTGGACTATAGAAACACAAAATGATTGATTGTTTAACTGTAAACACCAGAACATGAGATGCGGTCCCCACGTGGTCAGTGAAAATCACAGCTGTACGATAACAGGTCATAAAGCACCAGTAACCGGCTGCCAGCGCCTCGCTCCAACGGGGCGTTCCACAAACAGCACACTGCCGTCCTTCCCGCCATGCCAGGGAGGGTAAACCTGACAGATCTGTGCAATAACGGCGTCCAACTGTTTGCATTTCTCTGCGCCTCCGGCTAAAACCAACACCTCACAGTCATTTATTTGCTTTTCCTTTTTTACAGTGTTATTCTGAGTTACAGAAATCCAGGAAGGGAGATTGTCTTTTTTTTAAAAGGATACAGAGATCAAACAGAAACCACAGGCTTTTCAGAACAGTCAATGCAAAAACACCGCATGGACTGCCAGTCAGACTTCTGGACGGCATTAAAAGATGCATCAGAAAGGCAGCATCACCCAGAGAGCAATCAGAAGCACAAAGCTATTTTTAAAAATAGAAATGCAATAGCATTGTTTTGAGAGAACGATCTGAAGAATGCTTGGACTTCCTGTATATATATATATATATATATAATATATAATCCTGTATATTCTTCCTCTGGCTCCATTTTTTAACAAGGATTTATTTGTCTATCTTGAGTTTGGTATGAATTTGATTTTAGCATATCTCACCCTCCCAAACCATCCCCAGCTCCAGTGTAGAGTTTGAGTGAGTTAAGGCTCTGTTCTAGTGCATGGATGTGCTCTATGGTCTGGTATCTGTTAAGGCTCTGTTCTAGTGCATGGATGAGCTCTATGGTCTGGTATCTGTTAAAACACTGTTCTAGTGCATGGATGGGCTCTATGGTCTGGTATCTGTTAAAACACTGTTCTAGTGCATGGATGGGCTCTATGGTCTGGTATCTGTTAAAACACTGTTCTAGTGCATGGATGGGCCCCACAGTCTGGTATCTGTTAAAACACTGTTCTAGTGCATGGATGGGCTCTATGGTCTGGTATCTGTTAAAACACTGTTCTAGTGCATGGATGGGCCCCACAGTCTGGTATCTGTTAAAACACTGTTCTAGTGCATGGATGGGCCCCACGGTCTGGAAAAAATATTTATTTATTCATGTGAACAATTTTACCTCTGAATTAAAGGTTTGATTTCTCTTATATTTTAATCGACAATGGCATTTTTTTAGAGACTTTTGCTTTTAGACATCTTTAGGGTAAGGTTAGGGTTAGGGTTAAGGGTGGCACCAGGTCAAGAGCACTGTATATACAATAAGATATTCCACAACATTAATTTTCCTTTTCAAAAACACAAAAGAAAAAAACATTCTTTGAATCTACTTAATTGAGAAATAAAAAATTACATTTCCACAGTGAGGTAAGCACTGTACACGACTGAATTTAGTTTGAAAATAATTCGGCTTTTCTATTGGACGGAGGACTGCGTATGCCCTGGGCCCTCCACTGCAGTTTGTGGTCCGAAGGCCTGGCACTGAGCCAAGAAGGCCCTGGTCCATTACTGACACACCTTTTACCCTCATACTGATGGGAGCAGCATACATCCACTGTGACTGACCTCCATTTTACACGAGAAATCAAATGCCACGCCCACCGCCTTACAATAAAGGCTCCCAGAAACACTGAAAGATTTACAGCAGCTATCATTTCATTGGGCAGAAAGATTGCTGTTAATATTGCTAAATACACATAGGAGAGTGTGCTACCTAGCTATGTAGCTCCACAAGTTGCAGGGACACTTCAACTGATGAGTTACACTGGCAAACACACACAAAAACAAAGACAGAAGGTGTCTGTGGCTAACGAGTGCACGATAGCGTCACAATCTCTGTTCTAACCAATGAGCTGAGCTGACATAGGCATGGTTTATACACTGCCCTGCCCCTCCATCACTCACCACATTAAAGTGCAGCTGCTCGGTGTCCAATGGCAGCACTGATAATGAATGTGTAACCCTACAGAGGGACCAAGATGTGATGTTTTTATGGGAAACTGTGATAGGACGAGAGCGCTTGGCCTATAACAACATTATGTTTGTACACCTGTCAGCTCATTTTCACCAAAAACCCCATTCTTCCCACTCTGAGGAAGCAAACGCAGAGCATCACGAATGCAGAGCGTCTGCAGAGCGTCACAAACGCAGAGCGTCTGCAGAGCATCACAAACGCAGAGCGTCTGCAGAGCGTCACAAACGCAGAGCGTCTGCAGAGCATCACAAACGCAGAGCGTCTGCAGAGCGTCACAAACGCAGAGCGTCTGCAGAGCGTCACGAACGCAGAGCAGCAGCAGAGCGTCACAAACGCAGAGCGTCTGCAGAGCGTCACAAACGCAGAGCGTCTGCAGAGCGTCACAAACACAGAGCGTCTGCAGAGCGTCACAAACGCAGAGCGTCACAAACGCAGAGCGTCTGCAGAGCGTCACAAACGCAGAGCGTCACAAACGCAGAGCAGCAGCAGAGTGTCTGCAGAGCGTCACAAACGCAGAGCGTCTGCAGAGCGTCACAAACGCAGAGCGTCTGCAGAGCAGCAGCAGTAACGAGCACCACAGTCAGAGTTCTACTCATAATTTCCCAGCAGCCATCTCTGTGAGCTCAAGGACAAATTCACACAGACGCCTGGCAGACCCACAGCTCCCGCCAGGGCACCGTTAGAAATAAGCCACTACTTACGCCCTTTCATAATGGCTGACCTATTCTCACTTTTCAAGATTTATTCAAGGTACGTTTTCCTATGGTAATCATGTCCAAATTGAAGTTTTTGTTCTCTGTGAATATGGCCTGTGCATATCGAACCCCTACTACTGTGCTCCCTAAATGGTTATTTGTAGCCATTTCTGAAGAAATGAGAAAGATATTTTTATGCCCCAAAGTCATGAAGCAATTGAGATTTAAATAAATCAATACCACTTTCGTTCTACTCTGACTGGCTTTTTATTTTTGTCCAAATATTCCAGACAGTTATGACTGTGAAATGAAGCGTGCTTCTTCAAACATATTCCTTATAATAAATTAAATGCAATTGAACGGTGGGGTCAATTGCTTTCTTGAGTTCAACCTCGCAGTAAGATTCCATTTCGGTTCTCAGTGTTGTCCATAAGTACCCCAGACGACAGTTATTTTAGCAAGCACACCTGGTGAAAGCGCATTTGTCAAACTGTGATTTAGTCCTGAATTACAGCTTACCGTGGGCTGTCAAATAGCAATCTGCTGGGACAGGACTGCAATGCAAACTCTGTTTGAACTTGTGTTTGACAAACCACCATGAACTGAGATTTCACAAGCAGTAAATGCCCTTTACAGAACAGTACTACTTTCCAAACCCAACCCCTCCTTAAGACCCTACAGCCCACATCCCTCAACCAAATACCACGTTACTCCTTACAGTCTGCCCACATCCCTCAACCAAACACCACATTACTCCTTACAGTCTGCCCATATCCCTCAACCAAACACCATGTTACTCCTTACAGTCTGCCCACATCCCTCAACCAAACACCGTGTTACTCCTTACAGTCTGCCCACATCCCTCAACCAAACACCACATTACTCCTTACAGTCTGCCCACATCCCTCAACCAAACACCACAAAACAAAACTGAAACAGTGTACACACACTCAGAGTGAGTCACCACGGAAACACATCAGTAAAAGGTTAATGAGATTAGTGAGTAGAGATGTAGGGTTACTGAAAGCAGCAGTCCTGACCAGACCAATCAACAAGGCAATATTCCCACCTGCCCAAATGAAAACACCCTCATCAGGCTCTGCCACGCACATCACAACCTCAGTTGTGGATTCACATTACCCATTACGCATTATAGTTTACACATTACAGATTACGCGTTACAGATTACACATTACGTGTTACAGATTACGCATTACCCATTATGCGTTACAGATTACGCATTACCCATTACGCGTTACAGATTATGCATTATCCATTACAGGTTACAGATTACGCATTGCCCATTACACATTACAAATTACGCATTACCCATTACGCGTTACAGATTACACATTACAGATTACGCATTACAGATTACGCGTTACAGATTACGCATTACCCATTACATGTTACAGATTACGCATTACCCATTACGTGTTACAGATTACACATTACCCATTACGTGTTACAGATTACGCATTACCCATTACGCGTTACAGATTACACATTATAATAATAATAATAACTTTATTTGTATAGCACCTTCCTAATGCAAGGATACAAGGTGCTTTGACAGGCAAAGGAAAAATGACAAAATATATAACAAACAGAAGGACAAGAACAATAAGTATACAGAAATACAAGATAATAAAAAAGAGAAAAGAATAAATAACATAATATTTTTAAGTAAAAGCTGGTTATTTTTGAAAGTGCATACTGAGTTTGCAGTTCTTAAGTTGAGTGGGAGGCTGTTCCAGAGTCTAGGCGCAACCACTGAGAAGGCACAGTCACCCTTCGTCTTTAGCCTAGAATCTGGAACAACCAACAGATTCTGATTAGCAGATCTGAGTGTCCGGTTTGGTAAGTAAGGGGTAAGAAGCTCAACTATATAGGCAGGTGCTAAACCATTTAATGCTTTAAAAGTAATTAGTAAAATTTTAAAATCAACTCTAAAAGCAACTGGGAGCCAGTGTAAGGATGCTAGAATAGGGGTAATATGTTCTCTCCTATTTGTCCCAGTTAATAGCCTGGCGGCTGCATTCTGCACCACTTGGAGCCGGACCATAGTTTTGCGTCCCAGGCAACTATACAGCGAGTTGCAATAGTCTATGCGTGATGACACAAACGCATGTACAATTTTCTCCGTATCTTCAAAAGACAATATTTTTTCTGATTTTGGAGATGTTCCTCAGTTGGTAGAAGCATGTCTGGACTGATTTCTTTATGTGACACTCAAAGTTAAGATGTTGATCAAAAATCACACCAAGATTTATAGAAACAGATTTTACATTTAGTGCAAGAGAGCCTAAATTAGATTGAATTAAATCAGAGACATGTTTCGGGCCTATGATTAAAACCTCCGTTTTATCTGGGTTGAGCTGGAGGAAATTTTGAGATAGCCAGCTCTGAACATCCTTCAGACAGTCCTGCAATAGAGCTAATTTGTTTAATTCATTTGGTTTGATAGACAGGTATAACTGTGTGTCATCAGCGTAGAAATGAAAAGATATATTGTGGTTTTGAATAATTTGACCAAGAGGAAGCATATAGATGGAAAACAGGATTGGACCGAGGATCAGTGTTACTGATGAGGACATGAATTCACCTATTGAGAAGGAAAAGGTTCTGTTTGCCAGGTAAGAAGCAAACCAGTTCCGGGCAGTACCGGAAATGCCAATCCAATTTACAAGTCTGTTCATTAGTATAGAGTGGTCAATTGTATCAAATGCTGCGCTAAGATCAAGAAGGACTAGGATTGAGCTTTCACCTGAATCTGCGTTTAGAAGTAAATCCTTTACTACTTTTAAAAGTGCTGTCTCCGTGCTATGATGCGGGCGGAAGCCAGATTGGAATTTTTCAAAAAGGTTGTTATTGTTCATTGCTGATGTTAGTTGTTTAGAGACGACTTTTTCCAGGACTTTAGACAAAAAAGGCAGCTTTGAGATAGGTCTGTAATTGTTTAAAACTGAGATGTCAAGATTTGTTTTTTTAAGAAGAGGTTCAATTATAGCACATTTAAAATAAGAGGGAACGTATCCCGAGGCAAGGGAGTTATTTATAATGGAGAGTAAAACTGGACCAATCGTTGTTAGTACATCTTTTAGAAGTGTAGTAGGAATTATATCAACGAGACTGGATGACATTTTCATATGGGAAATAATATCGTTGAGGTCATCTGCTGAGATGGGCTCAAATATACTTAGAATTCCCATGGTTTGGTGGGATTCAGATTACAGATTACGCGTTACAGATTACACATTACCCATTACGCGTTACAGATTACGCATTACCCATTACGTGTTACAGATTACACATTACCCATTACGCGTTACAGATTACGCATTACCCATTACGCGTTACATATTATGCATTACCCATTACGCATTACAGATTACACATTACCCATTACAGATTACACATTACCCATTACACGTTACAGATTACACATTACCCATTACGTGTTACAGATTACGCATTACCCATTACGTGTTACAGATTACGCATTACCCATTACGCGTTACAGATTATGCATTACCCATTACATGTTACAGATTACGCATTACCCATTACGCGTTACAGATTACACATTACCCATTACGCATTACAGATTACGCATTACGCGTTACAGATTATGCATTACCCATTACGCTTTACAGATTACACATTACCCATTACGCATTACAGATTACACATTACGCATTACAGATTACACATTACCCATTACAGATTACACATTACCCATTACGCATTACAGATTACGCATTACCCATTACGCGTTACAGATTACACATTACCCATTACGCGTTACAGATTATGCATTACCCATTACGTGTTACAGATTACGCATTACCCATTACGCGTTACAGATTATGCATTACCCATTACGCTTTACAGATTACACATTACCCATTACGCATTACAGATTACACATTACCCATTACGTTTTACAGATTACACATTACCCATTACGCGTTACAGATTACACATTACCCATTACGTTTTACAGATTAAACATTACCCATTACGTTTTACAGATTACACATTACCCATTACGCGTTACAGATTACGCATTACCCATTACAGATTACACATTACGCGTTACAGATTACGCATTACCCATTACGCGTTACAGTTTACGCATTACCCATTGCGGGTTACAGTTTTCGCATTACCCATTATGCATTACAGATTACACATTACTCATTACGCATTACAGATTACACATTACCCATTACGCGTTAACAGATTACGCGTTACAGATTACACATTACGCATTACAGATTACACATTACGCGTTACAGATTACGCATTACCCGTTGCGCGTTACAGTTTACGCATTACCCATTGCGGGTTAAAGTTTACGCTTTACCCATTATGCATTACAGATTACACATTACGCGTTACAGATTACACATTACCCATTACGCTTTACAGATTACACATTACCCATTACGCATTACAGATTACACATTACCCATTACGTGTTACAGATTACGCATTACCCATTATGCGTTACAGATTATGCATTACGCTTTACAGATTACACATTACCCATTACAGATTACACATTACGCGTTACAGATTATGCATTATGCTTTACAGATTACACATTACCCATTACAGATTACACATTACGCGTTACAGATTACGCATTACCCATTGCGCGTTACAGTTTACGCATTACCCATTGCGGGTTACAGTTTACGCATTACCCATTATGCATTACAGATTACACATTACGCGTTACATATTACGCATTACCCATTACGCATTACAGATTACACATTACACATTACGCATTACACATTACCTGCCATTATGCATTACAGATTACACATTACAGATTACGCATTACACATTAGGCATTACATCACCTTCACAGCACCAATACACTGAAGTTAAGAGGGGGTTCGAAAACAGGGCCTTGGGTTAGTTTTCTGGGGTTGAGTTAGGGTTAGGGACAGAAAGGCATCTTTGAACTGACCAGCTGTGATAAATAAATTCTGAAGTCAGACAACATTGAGACCAATCCCAGCAACCCATCCCCAGAAACAAACCCATCAGACACAGCAAACCATCCCCAGAAACAAACCCATCAGACACAGCAAACCATCCCCAGAAACAAACCCATCAGACACAGCAAACCAAAAAAGACCTGTGAAATACAGACACAATACATTTAATATGAAAATATATAACTATGTAAAACAGAACTCGGCTTGTATGAATGATAACTCACAGTGTAAAGCCCCTCTCTGCATGCGTGTAAATGTAAACCTGGCACCTGCATCACCATATTTACAGAAGTGCTAAAGTCTCCCTTTCAGGGTCTAATGAAAGATTAGATGACCAGAAACTTAATCCAAGAAATTAGCTCAGAAAAAAACATTTTAAATAAAAATAAAAAACAACGTTAAAGACCAACGGAGTTAGGACTACATGCTACATAGCCTATGAATGCAGCAGGCGGGAGCTACCACAGGAAAATGACTACAATGAAGTAGGCTACTGTATAGCTGATCTTATACTGATTATACTGCATTAATTATTTACAGGCCAATAGCCTATGGACCCAAGCTTCTGGGATTTCGTTTTACAAAAGTCTCCAAAAGTCTCTCATTTCCTTTAGAGATGAACACCAGCCAGAAACCCTGAACTGAACGTTGAAGCTAAACGTTTCTTTTTGTGTGCGTTTTTATAGGTCGAGCACATGCTCCGCAGATGCATACAGTTTTAGCCAAATTAAAAACACACAGGGAGAAAACGCTCTGGGTTTATGATGGGGAGAATTTCTATATAAATCCGTGCCAGCACGAGCCTCGTTAAGCTGCGGGAAATAATTGTTGTACGATGTGTAATTGGTATGAGGAGCTTTAGGAGTCTGACAAGAACGAAACAAAGCATTAATTTATCTGCTTAATAGATGCCTTTGTCAAGGTCGACCAGCAAATTTACAGCCCACACATGGCAAGAGGGTGGATTTCCCCGTTCTCCCTGGAGCAATTCAACAGCCTACCAACCTCAAGGGTAGGCCTACAAGGGCAAAACCAAAGACCCCACAGGTAATGATGAAAGAGCTCCATTTACTTCAGTTTCCAGTGTTAATATGCTGAACAAGGCAGTAGCTATACACGGCTAAGGGCTTCCAATTAGGCCATCTCACACCTGACACTGAAAATGTAGGCTATGAGACCAACAGAAATTAGTGATTAATGATTAAACCACTGACCTTCAGGACAAGATTAAACCCATTTAGTGATCAACACATTTTTAAAAATGATTTGATATTTAATTGTATCATCAGAAACGATGCCGCTGAACTTGATAGACAAATCGTAACAGGAATACAGTCACCCAAGAGTCCATGGCTGTGTCCGAATCAGAGCCCTATCTACTGTGCCCTGTCTCCTGTGTACAGTGCACTGTGTCCGAATCAGAGCCCTATCTACTGCGCCCTGTCTCCTGCGTACAGTGCACTGGCAGAAGTGTGCTGTTTAATGGGCACTGTTTAGCAGTCCGCGAAAAATATCCGCCATACTATTTTCCAACCGCACTGTGGAAGTGTCGTAAGCAGCTCATAAGACGTTCCACCAGTGTTGCCATGTCCGCGGTTTTACAGTTAAATAGGGATACTTTCAAAGTGCAGTCACTGATAAAAATGAAAAGTTTAAAAGCACGCACTTATTTAAAAAGGTAAAAACATGATGATTTCTATTTTAAATACGTTGGTTTCGGTTAAAAATAGCCTATAATTTGGGCTAGTTTTGAGTCGCCATTTGGCTGGAAAGTCTTACAAGATCTGGCAACCCTGCGCCCCACTCTTGCGCTGCCATGCCACGTGTTGTTTTTGTTGGCTCTGAAGGAAAACGTCAGCGAAGCTGCGTCTCATTTTTTAAAAACGTCATATTTATGTGACCAAAATGTTTGTGTACTTCTTCAAAAGTGTGCTCCCGAATGTACTCAACCCCCGGAAGTAAGTGTGTCATCCAGGCGTTTGAAGTATACTGCAATTTGAAAAATTTTCACGAACTCTACGACTTTCTCACCCTATCTACTCAACAGTGTGGAAGAGTGCTGATTCGGACACGGCCCATGTTTTATTCAAGGTAAGCCTACTTACCTTGACGGTCTTAACCAGTCCTGTCCCCCGACTAGGGTTGCCAACCGTCCCTTGAAATAAGGGACGATCCCTCATCTGTTCAATAAGCTGATAAGGGATCGTCCCTTATTTCAAGGGACGGTTGGCAACCCTACCCCCGACATAGCTGCTACCGCCATAGTTTCTGGATGATTAAAGCCACATGTTCAGCAAAGGTAGTCCAAATGGCTATTGCGGTTTGCGTTGATACATGAATTCATATTTAACAATTAATATGTAATTAATATGAAATCGGCAACATTAGATTAGGACACAAGGCGTCCCAATCCAGTTTTTGCTCCACCCTCGTAAACTTCACTTGGGAGGATATGATGCACATAGCCTACCAAAAAAACAGGAGTATACACTTGCGTTTAGCGAGTGGGAGGGAGCGAGGGCGGAGCGGGTTATTTGAATTGAGACGCACTTCACCCCCATCTATACTCGGAAGTTATGCTGCTGCACAGTGGTGTATCGTGGGATCTCGGATCATGTGTCACCGTAGCCTAGGCTACCTTTAAACGGATTAAACTCTCAACCTGTTTACACTAATTATCAGTCAAGCAGTTGATTTACTGAATAACAAATATCAATAAATACAGCAAGTTGTGTGGGCTAGCATATTTATTTGTGTCATAAATTTGGGTAGCATTTAAATAAAGCATTTAAACCGAACATATTTTCAACCTGTTTCCGTTTATTTTGCTTGCTTATGTCAATCAAGCAAATTCCTTGAATAGCCTAATCAATTATGTAGCCTATAGGCTAATGATTAACAAATGACAATGACAAAGAGATAACCAACGTGAGATTGTTTAATAAGGGTGGCAATAATTCTGAATAATTAACTGGCAAAAAAACGTTTTCTCTGAATTGCACGCATTGCGTTTTCTCCTCATCATGTTAAAGAATGTCATTAATTTAAGACGGCACTCGATTTAGTCAAAACGATCTAAACATTAGAAAGCATAGGCTACGTTTAAAGAGGAAAACCTCTTAAATTCCTGGAACCGTCCTTGAGGGCAATGCATGCCTTCAAGCTAGAAAAACAAATTCTAGTTTTGTTCATTGATCACTTCGCATGACATAGGCTATTAACGCATTTTGCGTCAGCACAAATAGACATAGTAAAAATGCTGCACAAGTTTATTTACCTATTCATCTTGGTTATTGAGAAATTAAATTGTTTGATTGTTAGGCTATCTGGCTAATTATACGGAAAAATATTGAGAGACAGTAGCCTAATAATCTGTTTAAAAGCAAGATTAAGCTACAGAGAACCTGGTAGTACCCTACATCCCTCCACAGTACGCTACTCTGTTGCTGCAAGCAATTTGCTAAACTATGAAATACAAAATAGCAAACTACTACTTGATTAACCTGTATTTATTAGCCTATACAGCGTCTTTTCCATTCTGTATGCGCTTTTAATGTATAATACCGCGATAAACATTAACGTGATTATCACTGAACAGGACGTTCGATGTGAATTGTGGGTAATATGAGCTTGCCGAGTCTGCTCTTTTGCAGACTCGTTCCCTTAAGAAAAGTTGACGGTGGAGGGGCTATGTCACAAACTTCACTTGGCTTTCTAACGGATTGGACTCACACTTAAAATGGAGACCGAGGGTACATCCGGGTCTCAAAAGGGATTCCCCCAAGTGAAGTTTGCAAGTGAAGCTTACGAGGGTGGAGCAAAAACTGGATTGGGACGCAGCCAAAGATTTCAGGGGCACAGAGGAGAGGAGGTGGTAGTGGAGGAAAGGAGGGTGCATTTTTCGAGTACTGGGACGCAGCCCAAGTGGTAGCTCGGTGCTATAGGCTAAGTTAGGTGTCCTGATTGAATTTGTTTCTGAATAACGACGCAGCTATTGCTCATTGGGTGGATTCCAATCGCTTATTTTGTCTGTCCTCTTCTCCTCGGTCCTCGCCTGACCCGGAAATTGATCAAGGTTTGCCATCTTTAAGGACATTCAAAACCGCTAAATGCTCCTCGGAGGAGCAAGGAGTGGGGAACGAGGAGGCTCCAGGAGGATGCTTCAGTGAGGAAACACAAGTGTAGCCTTTGCGGAAGCCTTTTCTCGGAACGCGTGTTTAATTTGTCCACCACTCTTCACATCTGCCATGTTGCAGGCACACCCCTACACAAATGCAATTTCCTTTCCATTTATTATAAAGCGCTAATCCATAATGACACTCATTCTTATAACTAACAAAAGCACCATTTATTCATGGAAAAATAAGCTAAAAAGCATTATAGTTAAGCACGTGAGCATAATATGATGCTAACCAAGTTACAAAACTTTGTTTTGAAAAGTGGTGGGGACTTTTTTCAGTACCGCGCAATACACTAGTACCGTACTATCTGTTAGCAACACCTGTAGATACAGGATTTACACTGACAGGCTACAGCCTAATCACAACCTTCAGGACAATATCAACACCTGTAGATATATTCATACAGGATTTACACTGACAGGCTACAGACTATTATCACAACCTTCAGGACAATATCAACACCTGTAGATATATTCATACAGGATTTACACTGACAGGCTACAGACTATTATCACAACCTTCAGGACAATATCAACACCTGTAGATATATTCATACAGGATTTACACTGACAGGCTACAGACTATTATCACAACCTTCAGGACAATATCAATCAACAAAATTGGCCATTTCAAAAAGTGGTGGGGACATGTCCCCAGCGTAAATTACACCTATGATGCTGACGCTTGATAAAGGACGTTTCCTCCGTCCTCGTATCTGATCCTTGCATCCCTTCCTCGTGTCCTCTGTTGGGCGGAGCTAAGGAGCGAGGAAAGGATGCAAGGAGTGAAAATAAGCGATTGGAATGAACCCCCAGAAATCGATGGAGGTTCACCATCTTTAAGGACATACCAGACCACTAAATGCTCCTCGGAGGAGCGGGGAGGGGGGAACGAGGAGGCTCCCGGAGGATGCTTCAGTGAGGAAACACAAGTGTAGCCTTTGCGGAAGCCTTTTCTCGGAACGCGTGACGTGTATAAATTATCCACCACTCTTCACATCTGCCATGTCGCAGACACACCCCTACACAAATGCAATTTTACTGTTCCTTTCCATTTATTATAAAGTGCTAATGCATAATGATACTCATTCTTTATAACTAACAAAAGCATCGTTTATTAATGAAGAAATGGCCTATAAAAACATTATAGTTAAGCACGTGAGCATAATATGATGCTAACGCTTGATTGAGCAAGGACGTTCCATTCGCCTAATGCATGTCGCCTCAATTCCTCCGTCCTCGTATCTGATCCTTGCTTCCCTTCCTCGCGACCTCTGTTGGGCGAAGCTAAGGAGCGAAGAAAGGATGCAAGGAGTGAAAATAAGCGATTGGAATGAACCCAGTCTACGTTTGAGTACTGGAAGTCAGAAAAGAATGGGAAGATGTATGCATGTAATATCGCAAAAATAATATCTGGCTCTCTCGTGTGTGTGCATGTATGCTGAAATTAGAGCTCAGTGAAAATTGCAAAAGGGAACTGAATGAAGGATCTCTGCTCCAGGGCTCCAGGGCACATATCTAGATGAACGCCTACATTAGGCCAACATGTATCATAGAACATACAGGGCAGGCTATCATCGCTTGCTCTCGTTTGCGCGTATATGTACAATCGTACATCAGTGAAAATAGTTCTGCATTCGACCCTTTTGATTGCTGTGCTGTGCACACATCTTCCAACACTTATGTGGTCGCACTGCATCATATATGTAAGCCATTAAACTTGACACTTATCAAATGTGCTCTTCCTCCTGTTCTATTAAACTGCTTTATCATCTGAGCAACAAATTCAACAGCACACAAACAGCGCACTCTTGTGGAGGAAAGATGAAGCAAGAAAGTGTACCCAGCTCGTGTTAAAGTTTTTTACGATTGCTTTGACTCATTTTGCACAGCAGAATTTCAATGTACAAAACTTAAAAATGCAAAGTGCCAAACTGACTTTCAAAATTCATACTCTAAGACACTACATCCTATGCTGGCATACAAAGTGTAAAACTGTTAACGCAAAGTGCTAAACTGACTTGCAGAATTCTTACCTTAAGACACTACATCCTATGATGACATACAAAGTGCGAAACTCTAAATCATATGCTCCATTCTCAGAATACAGCCACCTAATATTACAGCAATGTTCAAATGCTTATTACTACAAATGCAGATCACTAAATCAATTCAATAGGTGTTTGTAGTCATGTCTCATTACTTCCAACAACCTTGCCCAGGTGAGTAGCATTGCAACACAATTGATAATCTCTTCACCACTACATAAAAGGCTGCTTAGAAACTTGAATGGCAGTTTCTGACAACATGGAGCAGGTCAGTGAGGTTGAGGTTGGTAACGAAGGACAGGGTCATGGTTGTGGTCGTGGTCATGGTCGTGGACCATGTACAGTAAATATACAGTATATAGGTAATAGGTACTGTACATGCCTAGTTTGCCTAGACCCGGCCCTGAGGCCATTGGGCAGGCCCACACACATCCATCCCTGATTGGTCAGCCTAACCCTCTGCTGGGGGCATACAACTCCGTGCGCCTCATACATTTTCTGGATGGGCTGTACAACCGTCTCGTACAGCCAAATGCTCAGATGGTGCTCATCATTGTCTGGGACAATGTAAACTTCCATTGTGCGTTGGCTGTGCAAGACTGGTTTACAGCCCATCCAGAGTTCCGATTCCAATTCCTTCCACCTTAATCCCCCTTTCTGAACCCCATCAAGGAGTTTTTCTCGGCCTGGAGGTGGAAGGTATACAATCGGTGTCCATATGAGCAGGAAACGCTCCTTCAGGCCATGGATGAGGCATGCAATGACATTACAGCCCAGCAGTGTCAGGGGTGGATAAGGCACTCTAAAATATTTTACCAGCGCTGTCTTGCCAACGAAGACATCAGATGCGACGTCGACAGAATTCTGTGGCCAAATGCAGCGGAGAGGCAAAATGCTGCTTAAGCACAGAGAAGCAGTAAAGTTTGTTGTTACTGTAACTGTTTTTGCTTTTACTGTTGTTTTTGTTTTTACTGTACAATACAGTTGAGTTTACAGTACTGCATTACTGTATGATTTTTCTTTAATGATTAAACTTCATATAATCTAATCTAATATTTTGTTTGTCTTTCATAAAAACACAAGTGCAAAACTGCAGTCTATCACAGGGGATGTTTGCTGTACATAATTTCAAGTACTTATGAGGAAATGACCATTTCATAGTCTTTTTTGGTAACAAGTATTTTGTGTTTGACCGCATTATTTGATAATGGCCATTGTATTTGAAAATGCACCAATAATTAAACTTCAACGATGAACATATCCACTGTTCTGACACTATGATAAACTTTAGCCTGAAATACAATCTAATTTGGTACAGTTGTTTCTATTGTGCATGCTATATATGATTTTGAGCCCAAGATTAGGAGTATAGCATTTTGCGTTATGACCAAAAAACACTTTCAAACTCTATTTTTATCAGAAGGATTTTGTGTTTGGCAGCATTATTTCATGATGACTGTTGTATATTGAAAATGCAGCAATGATTTAACTTCATTGTTTGAAATATCTAATGTTCTGATGCTGTGATAAACTTTTGCATATAATATTCTCGGATTTGACACTGGTATTTTTATTTTGCATGCTATATTACATTTTGAACCCAAAATGAGCAGTATAGCATTCTGTGTTAAGAGTTTTGTACATTGAAACTCTGTTGTGCAAAATGAGTCAAAGCAATCGTAAAAAAATGTAAAACACTGGGATTAGCAGCCTAGTGCAGAGGCAGCAGAAAAGAGGAACTGATATACTGGAAATCGATATCGACATGACAACAGGGGAGATCCATCATAAATGAATGGCCCTGGCCATTACATGCTTACACACACACACACGCACACTTACACACACGAGGGGGGGGGGGGGGGGGGGGGGGGTAAGGGAAGAACTTGACCATTTTCTGAATTCAGAAGTTGAACAAGATATTTTGTTGTTCAATCACATTTCTAATGAAATGAAACATTTAATATGATTTAATTAGTTAATTATTAGGTTGTCATTTTATGGCAAATAAATTCTACTGAAACTGGTCCTTTTTTGGATCAAGATTGCACAAAGATGTTGCATCGTGTTTTTGTTTTATTTTTATCGCATCCACATGATTTCTATCGTCAACCCATTGTCTGGTGTGATATTCCAGTCAGTGGTGTGATATTCCAGTCAGTGGTTTGATATTCCAGTCAGTGGTGTGATATTCCAGTCAGTGGTTTGATATTCCAGTCAGTGGTGGGATATTCCAGTCAGTGGTGTGAAGTCAGTGGTTTGATATTCCAGTCAGTGGTTTGATATTCCAGTCAGTGGTGTGATATTCCAGTCAGTGGTTTGACCCACAAAAAGACGGTAATGATATGGGCCCTTAGGGCTGTCCATTCTCCCCCAGTGCTTAAAACACCAGCTTACCCCACCCCGTCTAAGCGCCCGGCCTACCCCTTACCCCGCCCCGTCTAAGCGCCCGGCCTACCCCTTACCCCGCCCCGTCTAAGCGCCTGGCCTACCCCTTACCCCGCCCCGTCTAAGCGCCCGGCCTACTCCTTACCCCGCCCCGTCTAAGCGCCCGGCCTACTCCTTACCCCGCCCCGTCTAAGCGCCCGGCCTACCCCTTACCCCGCCCCGTCTAAGCGCCCGGCCTACCCCTTACCCTGCCCCGTCTAAGCGCCCGGCCTACTCCTTACCCCGCCCCGTCTAAGCGCCCGGCCTACTCCTTACCCCGCCCCGTCTAAGCGCCCGGCCTACTCCTTACCCCGCCCCGTCTAAGCGCCCGGCCTACTCCTTACCCTGCCCCGTCTAAGCGCCCGGCCTACTCCTTACCCTGCCCCGTCTAAGCGCCCGGCCTACTCCTTACCCCCGCCCCGTCTAAGCGCCCGGCCTACTCCTTACCCCCGCCCCGTCTAAGCGCCCGGCCTACCCCTTACCCTGCCCCGTCTAAGCGCCCGGCCTACTCCTTACCCCGCCCCGTCTAAGCGCCCGGCCTACCCCTTACCCCGCCCCGTCTAAGCGCCCGGCCTACTCCTTACCCCGCCCCGTCTAAGCGCCCGGCCTACTCCTTACCCTGCCCCGTCTAAGCGCCCTGCCTACTCCTTACCCTGCCCCGTCTAAGCGCCCGGCCTACTCCAGGCAAGTCATTTGTAGCTTTTCTTGAGAGCTAGATGAAGGTGCCCAATTGAATGTGAATGGCAACCTTTGGAGAATTAGCGATGTTGAAACCTGATAAGGAACATAACTCCTCCTAACCTCTTAACACCCAAACCAGCATAGAAAGGTTAGTTACCCTAACCCTAACCCTTACCCTACCCCTAACCCATGACCGAACTTCAGAACCACTGTGCTAATATAACTCCTTCTAACCTCTTAACTTTGCCTCCACATAAAATGACCCCTAATGCTGCCACCCCAGTACTTTCAGAGGACCAAGAGCGCCTAACGATTCATTCGTCCGTGTTATCTTGTGACTAATCTTTTCAGCAAACACAAGACAAAAAAAACAAAAAACAATATTGGATTATCAATGCAAATACACAGGTTCTGCCTCCAATGATGGCTGCAAAGACTTGTAATTGTAACTTTTTATTACTCAATACTTTTAATTCCAGCCTTGTGATTTTAGAGAAACTTTCCAACGTAACTTTCTAACTCCAGTAGTCAACAAAAACATTTTTCTACAATTAGTTTAAAAATGTGTAAAAAAATTAAATACAAATAAAGAAAATACAAAATGCATCCAGTGTTAAAATGTACACATGTATATACAGTATAAAAACCCTGGGAAGGTTTAACAATTGTTGCAAACTATTTTGTTTCTTAAGTAATTTCAATTGTCAAACCACCACACGTCTAAAAATGTCATCTGAAATGTTATTACAAGTACTCAGGAAAAGTCTAAAACTTTAATGAACTGCATCAGTTTTAGACAGAAGCACAAAGCTTGTATGCACGGCATACTGATATGTAGAACCATATACTAATCATAGGTTTGTTAAAAAAGCACCAGTTTTTAAGGACTTTGTATAACATTCCAGTCTTAAACAGATTTGTTACACAATCAGAACACTGATATGTCATTAAAAAGAAAAACATGGAACTATTTAGAGTTAATTTGATATGATTGAAATATTTTGAACATTACAATCCATCTTCTCTTGGTATAAAACAGTAACAGTATCATGTCCACAGGGACCAATACGAACACACAAGTGTTAAAACGTACAGTAACGCGAAAAAATGACCACACTAATCGGTCAAGCAAGGACCTGATTTTACATATTCAAGAACGAGTCATACAGTTAGGGACTATGTTCAATTAGAAACTAGAACATGTACATCATTCCAAGGGAATGACTGAGTACCAATGTGGCCTACTGCAGACACAGCTTTCACATGTTCAGCATTTAACACGCGTTTAAGATTTAAAAACATAATTGGGGCTGCTCAAGTTCCCCTTCTTTTTTCCCCATAACAATACAGATTCTGCACAATATTCACAGTCTATTAATAATTAATTGGCACAGTAAGTAATTCTAATTTGTCAAGGACACAAGTGAAATGTATTCCAGTGTAATCAAGTCAACCATTATCTGTGAACTCTATCGCACGCTACAGTACTTTAGTATTTTACAACATACAAATCAATCTGGGTTTAGGAATAACATTGAACATGAGACCATAACTTGACAAAAACTGAAATATTTATTATTATTATTACTATTATTATTAGGCATATTTTCACTGCATGCATTAGCAGATTAGAAGGAGTGGGTCTCTAAAATATATATCGATCACATGACCCATTTTGTGAGTCATTCCAGTTCTTCCATTACCTGCTGTACTTCTGAATGAAACCGCCACCTATTATCACTAATAACACTATTATCTCAAACCACCAGCAACCAGTCACCATCCATTATCTCAAACCACCAGCAACCAGTCACCATCCATTATCTCAAACCACCAACAACCAGTCACCATCCATTATCTCAAACCACCAGCAACCAGTCACCATCCATTATCTCAAACCACCAACAACCAGTCACCATCCATTATCTTAAACCACCAACAACCAGTCACCATCCATTATCTCAAACCACCAACAACCAGTCACCATCCATTATCTTAAACCACCAACAACCAGTCACCATCCATTATCTCAAACCACCAACTATCAATCGCCATCCATTATCGCAAACCACCAGCAACCAGTCACCATCCATTATCTCAAACCACCAACCACAATCAGAACAGGAATTATAATAGGAGTTCTGGGAACACAAACATTTGTGAAAATAACTGACCAAACCTGTTTTCGTCACAGCACTGATCAATGGATCAAATAAATTGCACCATATAATTATTATTTTTTTGGATAAAAGGACAAACTTCCTGCTTACACTGCTGTAGGATTAATGAGAGTAGAAGGCCAAACTAGTGACAAAAGAAACCTTTCTTGCACATTAGTATGTGAAACAAATGTCCATTACAGTAATTTAACAGTTTGAACCATTTGTTGTATGAATTTATACTTTAGGGTTATGTTTATGATATGACCGGCATATTTAAAATACATTCTTTTTTTTTACTACCCTATGCAGAAGGATTTTTTGGCTTTGGACTGAAACTGAGGGAAAATAATTATCCCTTTAGATCCCAGTAATAATGCTACAAATTATTGAAAAAGTTAAGTTCCTATTTTCACCAATTTCTATTATTTATTTATGTTTTAGAAAAAAATATTTTCTTAATATAATTGTACATCTTGATTACTTGATGTGTTTCACTTGAAAATTCTCAGAGATCTGCAGGAATATTTAGGAAATTCAAGCATGCGGGCCGGACTCAGGCTCCGACGCCGGGCCGGACTCAGGCTCTGAAGCTCCAGCTCCTCTGAAAAGGCTGGAAGGGCTTCTTCAGGGCGAGGAAGCTCAGCTGGGGTTTCGTCCGGAATGCTGGCCTCACTGGGACCGCTGCTGCCTCGCTCCCCGCCGTCGGGAAACGCCTCCTGTAGATTTCTGGATATGACCTCTGGAACTGATTGGAGAGGAGGTGGGGGGGACATTATTTGCATTGGCGTTGGGACATTATTTGTTATTTGTTAGAGAAAGACGTCTTCTGAGTACCTTTGCATAGTCATATCTAAATCTGTGCACAATCCACGTAGAAAAGCTCTATTTTCATTCAAGCTCAAAACTTCACTATATCAGCTGCTATATCGGCTGCTATATCAGCTGCTATATCGGTAATCAGTGAATCCCCCCCCCCCCCCCCCCTAAAATTGGTATCGGTCACAAAAATTCCATATCGGTCGGGCTCTAAATTCAACATATATATTTACACTAGGGTTGCAAATTCTATGGAATTTCCTTGATCGATAGTCGTCAACGTTAATGAACAATCAATCGATCAATTGATAACAAAACAGCTAAAAATAGCTTATGACATAGAAAATACAAAATGCATGTTTTTTTACTCAATCAAAGCTTTATTGAAACATTTGAGAAATACGCCTGTTTCATAGCATAACACAAATATAATTATGAACGCTGTTTTGTTTAAGTATGATATTTTAATAAGGCACGGGAAATTGCGCTCACTCTTCCGAGGCGAATCAGTGACTAACACGTACGTCTATGACATATACAAAAATAAGATGAGCCTTAATTAAAAACTTAAATTTGCAAAATGATTATGAAATAGATAAAGATAAATAACGTTTTTGAAAACTATAATAGGTTCCCTCTTGAAATGAGAAAGCTACGACAAACTATGACAGATCAGGCCTCAGTTTAAAACTTAAACTGCATAAGTGCAGTAAATACCTAGGCCTGCTGATTTTTATTTAAGAATATAAGCATGTTTACGTTATCAGGGGTGAGTCGTGTGCGCAGTCGGTTTACAGCGAGACCAGCTGCTGAAAATACGTGTTCCGATGGGACCGATGTCCCAGGCACGCATAAGTAGCGTGCTTCATGGTCGAGTGAGTCTTCTTCTGTGTAAAGTTAATAGCATGTTCAGTGTTTCCCCTACCATTATCCGCCCGGCCAAACTCACGTGCCGCCCGGCTTGGACAAGAGGGAAAATAAATAATTTTAATAAAAAAATTAAAAAAAGTATATTATTCTTTTTTTATATATAATCTTTTTCTTTTTATGTAGCTGCAATATTTCCCTTACCGCAGAATGCTGGAATGATCAAAATAGCATCTGGAAAAACCCTTGCCAAAACAGCTTCGGTTTCCCGTTAGGCCTAATTAAACTTTTCAATGGTAGCGCTGATATTATGAGGGTGTAATTATAGTTTCCGCCTCTACGCAAAATGGCGCACTTTCGTCCGTTTCGCTATCTGACCAGAACTCTTACATTTTAGTTTAGAGTAAAAGCTAATACTGCACAGTCGCGGATCTATGGGTGGGCCTGGGTGGGCAAGCTGTCAATCTGGCCCCCTTATGTTTAACTTAATGATTGCATTTCACCAACAGCTCCCATTGGCACAATTAAGATGAGACCGCAAATAGTTCAATTTGATCGTTAAATTTGAAATGGTCGATCGATGAAATTATTAACGGCAATTAATCGATCAACGATTAATCGTTAACACCCCTAATTTACACTGCAGGCTAAAACAGGTGCAAGGACTTATATACACACACACACCTCTAAAACGTGAATATTTCTCAGTTACACCAACATAAAAAACAAAGGAGATCCAAGAGGGACCAATGGGGAAAAACTGGTTGATTCTGTTTAAATTACCGTGTGGGATTAGTTGCTGTCATTGTGCGTTATCGGTGTTAGATGGACTGGGCTATGATTGGTCACTGTGGTCGCGCGTTACCTGTTTTAGTCTCTTCTTCTTGTCTTTGACGGACAGGTCCTTGTTATTGATGATGCTCTCCAGCAGGTCCTCCATGGGTTCCTGGGTCCCCCGAACACGCTGCTCCTCAAACTCCTGCTTACTGATCTGCCTGCAGTATGCGGGGGACACCAGGGAGGAGTCTGCGTCCGCACCCGAGTACTTAATCTGGGGGGAGCACACACACACACACGCGCACACACACACACACACACACGCACACACACATGCACACACACACACACACAACACAACGCACACACACACGCGCACACACACACACACACACACGCACACACGCACACACACATGCACACACACACACAACACAACGCACACACACACACACAACACACACACAACACACACGCGCAAAACACACACACACAACACAACGCACACACACGCACACAACGCACACACACACACGCACGCACACACACACACAACACAACACAACGCGCACACACACGCGCACAACACACACACGCACACACACACACAACACAACGCACAACACACACACACACACACAACGCACGCGCACAACACACACACACACACACACACACCTGTGTTTAGGGAGTGTGCCAGCACGTGAAAAAACACAGCTCTGGTCCTGCTGTCAACCAGAGTTTACACTAGCAGTGTGGACATTCATATCAACACTGCTAAACACAATTTTCAAACCATTGTAATATCATTGCATCTTATGCCAATGTCAACCTCCAAGATTTCAAAACATTGTTAGGCATTGCACCGTTTCTTTGAGACCAAGCAACTTTAACATGTGGAAGTAGACTACACAGTACACCTTTACTCCATACTTTTCTATATCAGCACAGCAGGGCAGTTTCTGGCCCTCTACTTGGAGTTTGCTTGAGAAACATGCTGATAGTCAGTGTTTTTAAACTGTGTGGATCTTTTGTCTTCTGTGTTGACGGTCAGGCCTGTTAGACTGACCTGGACCCTGCGCAGGTGCGCCAGGTGTTCCTCCACGGCTCTCTGCAGTCGGGCCGGTGCACGCAGGACCTGCTCGTGGTCGTCCATCATGAAGGTGACCAGCTTGGTGGCCAGCAGCTCGTCCAGATCCTCCTCATCCTCTGAGCGCAAGACGCAGCGCGAGAAGGTCTGCACCATCTGGACAGGAAGTGAGTGCGGACAGGAAGTGTTAGTGAAATGCTCCAAATCAGGGAGGAGGGTCAGGCCCATTTCAATCCACTCAGGACATAAACTGATATTCAATTCAGGACATGAAAAATATCCAGAATATTCAGTGGCAGCGCTGTACAACTCTGGGCCCTTGTGTTCCAAACAATGACCCTAAAGCGTCTTATACGACAATGCTCATTCACTGCTGTATCTAGCCACAGTAAAACACGCGCAATGCTCATTCACTGCTGTATCTAGCCACAGTAAAACACGCGCAATGCTCATTCACTGCTGTATCTAGCCACAGTAAAACACGCGCAATGCTCATTCACTGCTGTATCTAGCCCCAGTAAAACACGCGCAATGCTCATTCACTGCTGTATCTAGCCCCAGTAAAACACGCGCAATGCTCATTCACTGCTGTATCTAGCCCCAGTAAAACACGCGCAATGCTCATTCACTGCTGTATCTAGCCACAGTAAAACACGCGCAATGCTCATTCACTGCTGTATCTAGCCACAGTAAAACACGCGCAATGCTCATTCACTGCTGTATCTAGCCACAGTAAAACACGCGCAATGCTCATTCACTGCTGTATCTAGCCCCAGTAAAACACGCGCAATGCTCATTCACTGCTGTATCTAGCCACAGTAAAACACGCGCAATGCTCATTCACTGCTGTATCTAGCCACAGTAAAACACGCGCAATGCTCATTCACTGCTGTATCTAGCCACAGTAAAACACGCGCAATGCTCATTCACTGCTGTATCTAGCCACAGTAAAACACGCGCAATGCTCATTCACTGCTGTATCTAGCCACAGTAAAACACGCGCAATGCTCATTCACTGCTGTATCTAGTCACAGTAAAACACGCGCAATGCTCATTCACTGCTGTATCTAGCCACAGTAAAACACGCGCAATGCTCATTCACTGCTGTATCTAGCCACAGTAAAACACGCGCAATGCTCATTCACTGCTGTATCTAGCCACAGTAAAACACGCGCAATGCTCATTCACTGCTGTATCTAGCCACAGTAAAACACGCGCAATGCTCATTCACTGCTGTATCTAGCCACAGTAAAACACGCGCAATGCTCATTCACTGCTGTATCTAGCCACAGTAAAACACGCGCAATGCTCATTCACTGCTGTATCTAGCCACAGTAAAACACGCGCAATGCTCATTCACTGCTGTATCTAGCCGCAGTAAAACACGCGGTCTGGAGCGGCGGCCGTACCAGAGTGCGGGTCGTGATGGTGTCGTTGAGCACGGGGAGCTGCGGGTTGTGACAGACGCGCGCCATCAGGCGCATCAGCAGCTGTAGTTTGCGGCGGTTTGGCGGGGGAAGCAGTAGGCAGCAGACCTGCAGGGCGTCGGCTGCGACCTGCCTCTTCTGCAACAGGCCTGGTGGGGGGGGGGGGGGGTATGAGTACACTTTCACTACTCAGGGGGGTATTTACTATGTCTACCAGATACTTTTAGAGAGTAGTTTCTACTACTAAACCAAGCCTCTCTCTTATGACTCCATTCCGTTAATGTTCCTCTAGCTGACCGGAGTCACCAGATTAAGCAGTAAAATGGACACGCAGTAACACAGCCAAAGCAGAAATATTAGGAAGCACAAGCCACTAATATATTACCGCAGCCTCTGTTGTTGTTATTATTACAGTAATTGGGTAGTAAAATATTGCTGTTATTGATATTGCATTACTATCATCATCATCATTAGTTACAATAATAGCAACAGGAAGAACAGAAAGGAGGCATCCATGATTATCAGTCCATTTTAATGACTCACCGAGGATATTGACAAAAACTTCATACAGCTGGAAGGTCAGCAGTGGTTCCAGAAGTTTCTGGAAGTAGTCTGCCACGGTCTTCAGCACGTCCTTCTCGAACCCAGGGTACATGGGCTGGCTGGTCTCACTGCCGTTGGGCCCTGGAGGAAACACAACCACAGAGCCGCTCGGTTCCTGGGCCTTCAGGTAAAGGGTGACTGTGGTTCCTGCATTACGTGTGGAGCTAAAGGGTGACTGTGCTTCCTGCATTACGTGTGAAGCTAAAGGGTGACTGTGGTTCCTGCATTACGTGTGAAGCTAAAGGGTGACTGTGGTTCCTGCATTACGTGTGTGGAGCTAAAGGGTGACTGTGGTTCCCGCATTACGTGTGTGGAGCTAAAGGGTTACAGTAATTCAGGTCTGTTTTTAGCATGTAGCACTGAAGAGTTACAGTATTTCTGGTCTGTTAGCAGCAGTGGTGCGATCAGGGCAGAAAAGATGGACATAATGCTTCGGTACTCACAGTTTGCCAAGCACTTCATTGCTGATAAAACCCAGTGAGGTAGATCACCTGTAGATTTGTTGGGGAGTGAGGAAAGCACGTTAGCGTTGGGATGTAACGATGGGAGCGAGGAAAGCACGTTAGCGTTGGGATGTAACGATGGGAGCGAGGAAAGCACGTTAGCGTTGGGATGTAACGATGGGAGCGAGGAAAGCACGTTAGCGTTGGGATGTAACGATGGGAGTGAGGAAAGCACGTTAGCGTTGGGATGTAACGATGGGAGCGAGGAAAACACGTTAGCGTTGGGATGTAACGATGGGAGTGAGGAAAGCACGTTAGCGTTGGGATGTAACGATGGGAGCGAGGAAAGCACGTTAGCGTTGGGATGTAACGATGGGAGCGAGGAAAGCACGTTAGCGTTGGGATGTAACGATGGGAGTGAGGAAAGCACGTTAGCGTTGGGATGTAACGATGGGAGCGAGGAAAGCATGTTAGCGTTGGGATGTAACGATGGGAGTGAGGAAAGCACGTTAGCGTTGGGATGCAACGATGGGAGGGAGGAAAACACGTTAGCGTTGGGATGTAACGATGGGAGCGAGGAAAGCACGTTAGCGTTGGGATGTAACGATGGGAGCGAGGAAAGCACGTTAGCGTTGGGATGTAACGATGGGAGCGAGGAAAGCACGTTAGGGTAGGGATGTAACGATGGGAGCGAGGAAAGCACGTTAGCGTTGGGATGTAACGATGGGAGTGAGGAAAGCACGTTAGCGTTGGGATGTAACGATGGGAGCGAGGAAAGCACGTTAGCGTTGGGATGTAACGATGGGAGCGAGGAAAGCACGTTAGCGTTGGGATGTAACGATGGGAGCGAGGAAAGCACGTTAGCGTTGGGATGTAACGATGGGAGCGAGGAAAGCACGTTAGCGTTGGGATGTAACGATGGGAGTGAGGAAAGCACGTTAGCGTTGGGATGTAACGATGGGAGTGAGGAAAGCACGTTAGCGTTGGGATGTAACGATGGGAGCGAGGAAAGCACGTTAGCGTTGGGATGTAACGATGGGAGCGAGGAAAGCATGTTAGCGTTGGGATGTACCGATGGGGAGTGAGGAAAGCACGTTAGCGTTGGAATGTAACGATGGGGAGTGAGGATCAGCTATAAACACAAACACAAACACAAGCTTCAGAATGTCAATCTCTCCAATAAGGTCCATATGGAACATGTGACCACTGGCTACTCACAGTCTTCAGATTTGAGAAAATTCAAACACTTATCATAATTCTAAACCTAGAAAGAACTGATCAGAAAGATCTATCTGGGCCCTGCATCCTCAGATTTACCCCCAAACCCACAGGTAGTCCAAAGCTCACCTGCTTTGTCCTTCAGAACCACGACCCCCTGCTTGTTCACACTGTACACGTTGTGCAGGATGTGCTTTGGGTTCAGTCCCTTTGCGTCCAGAACTCCGTCCAGCGAGTCCAGACCCAGCACCCTCTGCAAGCTGAAGGGAAGAGTCAACACCTGGCGAGGGAACACGTTCACCTGGCCCCGCGACTGAACACTGTCAACAGCCTCAACACCTGGGGCCACATGTATAAACAGTGCTGAGCAGAAAAATGCCTTCAGAAAGCCGCATAAGCGAGTTTCCACACAGAAATTGAGATGTATAAAATAACACGTGCTGTGAGAATTTGCCTACCTCTGCACACGCTGGACACCATACGCCTACCTCTGCACACGCTGGACACCATACGCCTACCTCTGCAGAAGCTGAACACCATACGTACGCAATGCTTGGCGTCAGTGTGATAAGGTGACATAGTGACCGGAAGGCAGAGGTAGAAAATGCGAAACCTTTTTTTTTAAGCAGATTTCTGACTTTCACCTTGAGCATTCTTTTACTCAGAGTTTTATGCATGTGGCCCCTGATGTGTAAGAGCAATACTGAGTATATGGTACATACTGTGCTAAGCTCATGGATTTCCAGATGTGGTCCACGTGTCTCTGTGTGATCTCCCGCCTATGGATCAGTCGGCATTCCTGAACTTCCCCAATGGCGATGCTGTGCCTCTTATTCCAGGTCTCGGAATTCTGAGAGGGAGACGGGACACACCACGAAAAATGCAACCTTTAATTGAAGCAAATTAATTATGAGAAAAAAAAAATCCCTCATCAAGAAATAATTATTTTTAACAAAACCATGTGTGCCACAATTATTGGCACCCCTGCGTTTATATATAGAATAAAGTAATCATTTTTAATATTTGGTCACATATCCTTTGCATGCCATGACTTCCTGATGTCTGTGACCCAACAACATCAAAAGACTCTTGATATCTTTTTTTCTGGTACTCTTACAAGCGATACTATAACGTCTCTGCATTTGAATGGATCTCTATGGGAATGGCGGCTAACGGAAACCCTGCGCGCACACACACTACCTCCGCTCTACCACACACACACACACACACCCCCACAGCTCTACTGGAAACCGTCAGCACACAGGCATCTTAGCGGGAGAAGCCATAGACATGCCTGAGGGGAGGAGCTAAGCGGGTGTAATGGCCTCGTTGAGCCAGTAGGGGACAGAAACACGCCTAGGATTGTAACTAACTCATAACTAAGGTTTGCGATCTTCGTTCGATAACGAAACTCCTAATGTAATCCCAATCACAGAGCATTTAAACAATGCTATTTTAGACAGCTTGTCAACATGGCTCACCAATAAACGTCAGGTTAACGTTGAGTCACAATGCATTACTACACAACACACACACACACACACACAGGTATATAAACACAAGGCATTATTATTACAACGGTCTGAACTCTACTGCAAGGGTGTAAGTCCGTGGGGCTAACGTGCTAACATGCTAACGGGGGGGGGGGGGGGGGGGGGGTCTCTCTCACCAAAACCAGCGGCTTCATGGGTACTTTCTCGGGCAGAGTCACCTCCTGGTAGTCGTCCCAGCTGGGCAGCTTGGGGAAGCTGCCGCCCGCGACCGGCGTGTGCTGGGGGAGGGGCTTCAGCGGAGACGACGGAGGAAACCTGACGCACCACAAAAAAACAAAAACTACTATAACCCAATAATAACCATAATCATAATAAAAATCAGGGCAGGAAATGCCCACTGGTCAGAGTGGCTTGCGGATTCTAAAAATCATCAGCCATTTCCAACATTTTACCAGCCACATTACCTTTTACAATATAACACAACCTGGTAAGTTGCTGCTAGAGTAAAAATCTTACCAGGCACAATCAAAATTTTACCACCATTTGGCTGGTGGCTGCTGGTGTTAATTTCACACCTTGATAATAACAATAATGATAATGATAATAATAATAATAATAAAGCACAAGCAGGCCTGGATGAAATAATCAGGGTTGAGCTCTCTCTGGATTAACCAGGAAACACTGATTTTTACATCCTAAAATGTCTCTGGGGAACGCTGGTCTTTTTGGACTTTTATTACAGAACATTCCAGAGAGCGCATTTACCCAATAAACCTGCAAATTCACACTCCTGACAAAGCAGCCTATTGGTAATACTTTAATCCTTCAGTAATACACCACCTGGACAATAACAACTTTAAACAAAACTAATATCAGAAAACAAATTACACAAAACAAATATCACTGTCCGTTTTGGTTGGCGATCTACAGGAGCATCTTCAAGTTATACCAGAATATAGAGTTAAATTCCATGCAGGCATTTGATCCAGGTCTGGTCACAAGCATTCAGCTCCATTTCACTGATCAACTCTGAATCTCATCACATCAACATAAATTACACAGGAATGTGAGCTGGAACCCACTGATTATGCTCAGCCTTATATCACTGCAGCAAGGAGTCAACTTAGAGCAGGCCGTGCACGCACAACCTCACTTAGAGCAGGCCGTGCACGCACAACCTCACTTAGAGCAGGCCGTGCACGCACAACCTCACTTAGAGCAGGCCGTGCACGCACAACCTCACTTAGAGCAGGCCGTGCAAGCACAACCTCACTTAGAGCAGCCCGTGCACGTACAACCTCACTTAGAGCAGCCCGTGCACGTACAACCTCACTTAGAGCAGCCTGTGCACGTACAACCTCACTTAGAGCAGGCCGTGCACGTACAACCTCACTTAGAGCAGCCTGTGCACGTACAACCTCACTTAGAGCAGGCCGTGCACGTACAACCTCACTTAGAGCAGGCCGTGCACGTACAACCTCACTTAGAGCAGGCCGTGCACGTACAACCTCACTTAGAGCAGCCCGTGCACGTACAACCTCACTTAGAGCAGCCTGTGCACGTACAACCTCACTTAGAGCAGGCTGTGCAAGCACAACCTCACTTAGAGCAGCCCGTGCACGTACAACCTCACTTAGAGCAGCCCGTGCACGTACAACCTCACTTAGAGCAGCCTGTGCACGTACAACCTCACTTAGAGCAGGCCGTGCACGTACAACCTCACTTAGAGCAGCCTGTGCACGTACAACCTCACTTAGAGCAGGCCGTGCACGTACAACCTCACTTAGAGCAGGCCGTGCACGTACAACCTCACTTAGAGCAGGCCGTGCACGTACAACCTCACTTAGAGCAGCCCGTGCACATACAACCTCACTTAGAGCAGCCTGTGCACGTACAACCTCACTTAGAGCAGGCTGTGCACACACTCTCCATTCCCGGTCCTGGAGACCCACAGGATCTGCTGGAAACCATTTTAAACCAGGTGAAGTGCAACCTTTGATTAACCATTGAAGTACCGAGTAACAGTGTAAATCAGCAGAACCTGGCTGCGTCTCTCCCAGGCCAGGGTTGGAGACCAAAGGTTTCAGGATTAACCTGAAAACTGGTGAATAGTTAAATCTGTGTAAAGTGACATTTCCTATATTTTGGCCCCCAGAGGCTTTGTGAGACAAACTGAGTTCCCCAGTAATGTATGTAAGGTCAGGTATGAACACTGGGCATCCAAAAATCTACTTACAAAAAAAGATGTAACCATGTTGTAACCATATAAATTCTGATTAGATGTAACAATGTTGCCTGGTCCTGCCTACAGAAACCTCATTGGTTAATAAATTCAACCATCAACCCTCTGGCAACCCCCACCCACCAAATGCACCCACCTCCCCTTCTGATACCTTTAACATTTTAATCATAAGGACAGTAAGCACACAACACCTGTGCCAGGTCACCGTGCTTACCTGTACAACTGCCCGTTGTCTTCAAAATCCTCCTTACCGTAGCGTCCCTTAACGTCCTCAAAGACGTGGTTCTTCAGGAACTTACGCAGAAGCTGCAGCGTCTGATAACGGGTCACTTCCGGCCCAAAGTTGTGATTGCGTTTCAGGAGCGCGTGCAGCCAGTCCACGGCCTCCGAGCCGGTGAAACTGTTGTCATAGCTACGGAAATGCGCCCAGTGTCGCCGGAGCGACATGCCTCCGCGGAAGAGCTTGATAATTTCATTCCACTGCAAAGGTGAAAGGTGAATTAAATCAGAACAACAGAACACTCAGCAACATTGCTTTAGTAGCACGGCAAAGTGAGAAAAATGTAGTCCCACCCCATTCAAAATAATACCTGCACAATAAGCCTATTTTAATGTAGCATGTGTATGTGCATGTGTATGTAGCATGTGTATGTAGCATGTGTATGTGCATGTGTATGTAGCATGTGTATGTGCATGTGTATGTAGCATGTGTATGTGCATGTGTATGTAGCATGTGTATGTGCATGTGTACGTAACATGTGTATGTGCATGTGTATGTAGCATGTGCATGTGTATGTAGCATGTGTATGTGCATGTGTAGGTAGCATTTGTATGTGCATGTGTATGTAGCATGTGCATGTGTATGTAGCATGTGTATGTGCATGTGTATGTGCATGTGTATGTAGCATGTGCATGTAGCATGTGTATGTAGCATGTGTATGTGCATGTGTATGTAGCATGTATGTGCATGTGTATGTAGCATGTGTATATGCATGTGTATGTGTATGTAGCATGTGTATGTAGCATGTGTATGTGCATGTAGCATGTGTATGTAGCATGTGTATGTGCATGTGTATGTAGCATGTGTATGGTGCATGTGTATGTAGCATGTGTATGTGCATGTGTATGTAGCATGTGTATGTGCATGTGTATATGTGTATGTAGCATGTGTATGTGCATGTGTATATGTAGGCTATATAATTCATTGTGGCGGACTCTAATCAGTAACAATGATGGAACAGCCAGTTGACATTTTTACGTCACTAAATTTAATGTTAAAGGGTAACTACACTCTAGAGCACTTTTTTCCCCCCCACTGTAAACGTGTTTGCATTCCTACCCTATAATGAAACTTATTCATGCATTCCGTTATTTCAACAATTCTGAAATAATATCGTATATCATAAGAAACTGGTAGAAAAGCGTCTTTGTGCTGCCCCTAATGGTTGAAATTTCCTTTCTGCTCCCCACACTGCCCCGCCCCAATCGTGATGTCAGAGTACCTCTTTGGAGGTACCTCTACGTCACATGGATAATTGTTGGAGTTGGGTTACATCACTTTGTCATAAAATTTCTTACCGTGAAAATCAACAAACTTATTTACAATTTCGGACATATGTTAATGTAAATCTATCACCACGGCGGCACTTTCGCCACACAAGTCAGCAATTATACCGGGAAATGCCCTTTTTGAAAACAAAAAATAATTAAAAGAACATGGCTATGCTGTTACTGCATACCAGTTTTTACCAAAGCTGCATCATAGTCATTATAGAGCGGAGCTTTCAAAACCATAACAGCGCGGAAGTCCTTTAAAAAAAACTAAATAAAAACCGTAGGCTACACATAGCCTAGCCCAGTGGTCTCCAACCCTGTTCCTGGAGAGCTACCGTCCTGTAGATTTTCACTCCAACACTAACAAAGCACACCTCACTCAACAGCTAGAGATCTTGCTGAGCTGCTAATTAGTAGAATCAGGTGTGCCAAATTAGGGTTGAAATGAAAACCTACAGGACGGTAGCTCTCCAGGAACAGGGTTGGAGACCACTGGCCTAGCCTATGGCTATGATAACTGTCTGGGCTGAACACTTTTTATTTCATAAATCTCAAAAGTAAGCTAAAGATATCCAGTGAGCACAAGTGGATTACACTAGACTAGGCCTACTAGTTCACTATTTTTAATACACTCTTTTTTCTGTAAGTATAAACTTCTAAGTATATATTTTTTTTTATTATCATTGTTTATTTATATATTTATTTTAATACACGCCGAAATATGCCTTTCTGCAGTGTGTCTCTGTGGCTCAGTGAGTAGGTAGCTTTCTGCAGTGTGTGTCTGTGGCTCAGTGAGTAGGTAGCTTTCTGCAGTGTGGCTCAGTGAGTAGGTAGCTTTCTGCAGTGTGTGTCTGTGGCTCAGTGAGTAGGTAGCTTTCTGCAGTGTGTGTCTGTGGCTCAGTGAGTAGGTAGCTTTCTGCAGTGTGTCTCTGTGGCTCAGTGAGTAGGTAGCTTTCTGCAGTGTGTGTCTGTGGCTCAGTGAGTAAGTAGCTTTCTGCAGTGTGTCTCTGTGGCTCAGTGAGTAGGCAGCTTTCTGCAGTGTGTGTCTGTGGCTCAGTGAGTAGGTAGCTTTCTGCAGTGTGTCTCTGTGGCTCAGTGAGTAGGTAGCTTTCTGCAGTGTGTGTCTGTGGCTCAGTGAGTAGGTAGCTTTCTGCAGTGTGTGTCCGTGGCTCAGTGAGTAGGTAGCTTTCTGCAGTGTGTGTCTGTGGCTCAGTATGTAGCTTTCTGCAGTGTGTCAGTGGCTCAGTGAGTAGGTAGCTTTCTGCAGTGTGTGTGTCTGTGGCTCAGTATGTAGCTTTCTGCAGTGTGTCATGGCTCAGTGAGTAGGTAGCTTTCTGCAGTGTGTGTCTGTGGCTCAGTGAGTAGGTAGCTTTCTGCAGTGTGTGTGTTTGCGTCTCAGTATGTAGCTTTCTGCAGTGTGTGTCTGTGGCTCAGTGAGTAGGTAGCTTTCTGCAGTGTGTGTGTCTGTGGCTCAGTATGTAGCTTTCTGCAGTGTGTCATGGCTCAGTGAGTAGGTAGCTTTCTGCAGTGTGTGTCTGTGGCTCAGTGAGTAGGTAGCTTTCTGCAGTGTGTGTGTTTGCGTCTCAGTATGTAGCTTTCTGCAGTGTGTCGGTGGCTCAGTGAGTAGGTAGCTTTCTGCAGTGTGTGTCTGTGGCTCAGTGAGTAGGTAGCTTTCTGCAGTGTGTGTGTCTGTGGCTCAGTATGTAGCTTTCTGCAGTGTGTCGTCGCTCAGTGAGTAGGTAGCTTTCTGCAGTGTGTGTCTGTGGCTCAGTGAGTAGGTAGCTTTCTGCAGTGTGTGTCCGTGGCTCAGTGAGTAGGTAGCTTTCTGCAGTGTGTGTGTCTGTGGCTCAGTATGTAGCTTTCTGCAGTGTGTCAGTGGCTCAGTGAGTAGGTAGCTTTCTGCAGTGTGTGTCTGTGGCTCAGTGAGTAGGTAGCATTCTGCAGTGTGTGTCTGTGGCTCAGTGAGTAGGTAGCTTTCTGCAGTGTGTGTCTGTGGCTCAGTGAGTAGGTAGCTTTCTGCAGTGTGTGTCTGTGGCTCAGTGAGTAGGTAGCTTTCTGCAGTGTGTGTGTTTGCGTCTCAGTATGTAGCTTTCTGCAGTGTGTCGGTGGCTCAGTGAGTAGGTAGCTTTCTGCAGTGTGTGTGTCTGTGGCTCAGTATGTAGCTTTCTGCAGTGTGTGTCTGTGGCTCAGTGAGTAGGTAGCTTTCTGCAGTGTGTGTCTGTGGCTCAGTGAGTAGGTAGCTTTCTGCAGTGTGTGTATGTGGCTCAGTGAGTAGGTAGCTTTCTGCAGTGTGTGTGTTTGCGTCTCAGTATGTAGCTTTCTGCAGTGTGTCGGTGGCTCAGTGAGTAGGTAGCTTTCTGCAGTGTGTGTGCCTGTGGCTCAGTATGTAGTTTTCTGCAGTGTGTGTCTGTGGCTCAGTGAGTAGGTAGCTTTCTGCAGTGTGTGTCTGTGGCTCAGTGAGTAGGTAGCTTTATGCAGTGTGTGTATGTGGCTCAGTGAGTAGGCAGCTTTCTGCAGTGTGTCTCTGTGGCTCAGTGAGTAGGTAGCTTTCTGCAGTGTGTGTCTGTGGCTCAGTGAGTAGGTAGCTTTCTGCAGTGTGTCTCTGTGGCTCAGTGAGTAGGTAGCTTTCTGCAGTGTGTGTCTGTGGCTCAGTGAGTAAGTAGCTTTCTGCAGTGTGTCTCTGTGGCTCAGTGAGTAGGCAGCTTTCTGCAGTGTGTGTCTGTGGCTCAGTGAGTAGGTAGCTTTCTGCAGTGTGTCTCTGTGGCTCAGTGAGTAGGTAGCTTTCTGCAGTGTGTGTCTGTGGCTCAGTGAGTAGGTAGCTTTCTGCAGTGTGTGTGTCTGTGGCTCAGTATGTAGCTTTCTGCAGTGTGTCGTGGCTCAGTGAGTAGGTAGCTTTCTGCAGTGTGTGTCTGTGGCTCAGTGAGTAGGTAGCTTTCTGCAGTGTGTGTCCGTGGCTCAGTGAGTAGGTAGCTTTCTGCAGTGTGTGTCTGTGGCTCAGTATGTAGCTTTCTGCAGTGTGTCAGTGGCTCAGTGAGTAGGTAGCTTTCTGCAGTGTGTCTCTGTGGCTCAGTTAGTAGGTAGCTTTCTGCAGTGTGTGTCTGTGGCTCAGTGAGTAGGTAGCTTTCTGCAGTGTTTGTGTCTGTGGCTCAGTATGTAGCTTTCTGCAGTGTGTCATGGCTCAGTGAGTAGGTAGCTTTCTGCAGTGTGTGTCTGTGGCTCAGTGAGTAGGTAGCTTTCTGCAGTGTGTGTGTTTGCGTCTCAGTATGTAGCTTTCTGCAGTGTGTCGGTGGCTCAGTGAGTAGGTAGCTTTCTGCAGTGTGTGTCTGTGGCTCAGTGAGTAGGTAGCTTTCTGCAGTGTGTGTGTCTGTGGCTCAGTATGTAGCTTTCTGCAGTGTGTCAGTGGCTCAGTGAGTAGGTAGCTTTCTGCAGTGTGTGTCTGTGGCTCAGTGAGTAGGTAGCATTCTGCAGTGTGTCTGTGGCTCAGTGAGTAGGTAGCTTTCTGCAGTGTGTGTCTGTGGCTCAGTGAGTAGGTAGCTTTCTGCAGTGTGTGTCTGTGGCTCAGTGAGTAGGTAGCTTTCTGCAGTGTGTGTGTTTGCGTCTCAGTATGTAGCTTTCTGCAGTGTGTCGGTGGCTCAGTGAGTAGGTAGCTTTCTGCAGTGTGTGTGTCTGTGGCTCAGTATGTAGCTTTCTGCAGTGTGTGTCTGTGGCTCAGTGAGTAGGTAGCTTTCTGCAGTGTGTGTCTGTGGCTCAGTGAGTAGGTAGCTTTCTGCAGTGTGTGTATGTGGCTCAGTGAGTAGGCAGCTTTCTGCAGTGTGTCTCTGTGGCTCAGTGAGTAGGTAGCTTTCTGCAGTGTGTCTGTGGCTCAGTGAGTAGGTAGCTTTCTGCAGTGTGTGTGTCTGTGGCTTAGTATGTAGCTTTCTGCAGTGTGTCTGTGGCTCGGTGAGTAGGTAGCTTTCTGCAATGTGTCTGTGGCTCAGTGAGTAGGTAGCTTTCTGCAGTGTGTCTCTGTGGCTCAGTGAGTAGGTAGCTTTCTGCAGTGTGTGTCTGTGGGTCAGTGAGTAGGCAGCTTTCTGCAGTGTGGTGTGTGTCTGTGGCTCAGTGAGTAGGTAGCTTTCTGCAGTGTGTCTGTGGCTCAGTGAGTAGGTAGCTTTCTGCAGTGTGTGTCTGTGGCTCAGTGAGTAGGTAGCTTTCTGCAGTGTGTGTCTGTGGCTCAGTGAGTAGGTAGCTTTCTGCAGTGTGTCTGTGGCTCAGTGAGTAGGTAGCTTTCTGCAGTGTGTCTGTGGCTCAGTGAGTAGGTAGCTTTCTGCAGTGTGTGTCTGTGGCTCAGTGAGTAGGTAGCTTTCTGCAGTGTGTCTCTGTGGCTCAGTGAGTAGGTAGCTTTCTGCAGTGTGTCTGTGGCTCAGTGAGTAGGTAGCTTTCTGCAGTGTGTCTCTGTGGCTCAGTGAGTAGGTAGCTTTTCTTTTTTCTATTTATAAATAAACAATAAAAAAATCTAAGTTTATACTTACAGAAAAAAGAGTGTATTAAAAATAGTAAACTAGTAGGCAGTAAGCCACTTGTGCTCACTGGATATCTTTAGCTTACTTTTGAGTTTCATGAAATAAAACTGGCCTGTTCATTACATTACATTCAGTCCAGACAGTTATCATAGCCATAGGCTAGGCTATGTGTAGCTGACGGTTTTTATTTTGTTTGTTTTAAAGGGTTTCCGCGCTGTTACTCCGCTCTATAATGACTATGATGCAGCTTTGGCAAAAAACTGGTATGCAGTAACAACATTGCCTTTTTATTTAATCATTTTTTTTGTTTTCAAAGAGGGCATTTCCCGATATAAGTGCTGACTTGTGCCGAAAGTGCTGCCGTGGTGATAGATGTACGTCAACATCTGTCCGAGAATGTAAACATGTCGATTTTCACGGTAAGAAGACATTTTATGACAATCACTGCATCCCGCAAGTACCTCCACGTGTAACTCAGATAACGTTAACGTAACGTTACCTTAATGTTAGATTGGTTGCCCGTTGACGGGTGGGACAGCGTTACTAGACTACCAAAAACTTTGCTGGTCACCATGAATTTTAGCTTGTGAAATCTTATAGCTTTAGTTAACGTACTTTTTAAAGAATCACCTTTAGCTGGCTAAAAACTGAAGGATAACTTACTTTCGACAAAACAGTAACGTTAGCGAGCTAATGTCCGCATGTTAGTACAGTTATCCAGTCCTTTCGCGGAGAAGGTACGTCAGCGTAGCCTAACGTTACTCTTTTTAACGGAGTGGATAAGGGCAAGCAAGCTAACGTTATCTATATTCAGTCTAATAACGTTACAACAAATTAGCGTATGCTAAGATAAAAACAGGGGCACGCCTATGCAGTAACGTTAGTTAGTTAAAGAGCCGACTAACTGTTTTAAACAAACAGCATTTATTCACTGAGAAATCTCTACTCACCAGTTTTGTTGCCCTGTAAGGACCTGGACCGATCATTTTAAAGTAACGTTATGTTCTAACTTTATTCAGTCAATCATCCACATGCTACGCTAACATAATATAACAAATATTATGTAGAAACCACTCAAATCACCTTACAGTTTGAATCTCTGCACACAGAACTGCGCGCAGTGATTGGCGTACGCGAGTGATCACGTGGCAATGACGCACTATGCCCGGAAGTGACGCACAACAACGCTGTTGCGTGTACATTTGTTTACCACTAGAGGGCACGCGAGTACAGAATGAATGGGATTCAAATGTCATTGGCTAGTGCATTACAGATTAAATCATTTGAAGAGAATAAAAAGACACGGATGAGGTTTGTTCTTCGCTAGCCGAGCAGGAGACGTGAATGGAAATATGAAATGGGTAGTTGGCTCATTTGTGAAGTCAGCTCTAAAAATTGAGACATTTGCACGGGATAATTGGCTCCCAGTACAGCATTCATTACATTTTTTTTTTTTAAAGCTTTAGAATGTTCCCCAGATCACAAGTTAGCATACAGACAGTTGAGGAAATGCCTAGACTGAGATAAACATTACCAAAAAACAAGCGTAAATGATCAATCTGGGCAGAGAGAATGGAAGTATCAAGCAACATACAATAGGAAGAGATGTACTTTACAATTTACAGTTTAGGAAGTCAACAGATGGGGAAGTTTAACAAAGAAGAAAACACCACTACGGCTGGGTATGAATGAAGTTAACCACAAGAGAAACACATGCAAGATCTGCACAATAAATGATCACAGATTACAAACCTTTTCCATTTTAACATTGACCAACTTGTCTTTTAACATCATTGTACCATATGTGGACCACCATATGAATTTTTAACCAAGCCACATTAGCATATACCCAGTTTTATGCAAATCTAATAGCCGTTGGAATTTAAATATCTGGTAATAGGCCACTTCATTAAGTGTCAACAGTGTCATTATCAATGGCTACAGTGAAGTACCAGTTTTAGTTAAAAACAAGACAATGCAACCTTAAAATTCCCTACAAATCTACTTGGAAGGAAATTTCAATGGAATTCAAGAACAAAGTGAGAAACACAAGTATGGACATCAAACAAAAAGAACCGACATTCAAGACACCATCCAGATTCAGCAAAGAACCACAAAGACTGGTTTTACTCGGAATAATTTATTTTGGCACGTAAAAACACATTGAATGACACACTCAAATTTACAATGTTCATGTCTAAAATGAAGAGACAGTCATTACTACACAGAACCAGGCAGGTTTCAATATAAAACAAAACAATCACAGCAGCTACACTGCCACCCTATCTGAGATCACACCGTTTGCCTCATGCTACAAATTTTACATCATCCCCACACCAATTTCAGTTCCTCCACATCACCCTAGATGTACAACTGTATCCCAGCCACTCATGCTGCATACTGCGTACTGTGCGCTGCACACTGCGTACTGCACGCTGCACACTGCGTTCATGGGCGCTTCCTGAGAGGATAATGTGGAGGGAAACTGCGCACGGGGATGAGGACACATTGTGCTCCGGCTCTGCTGCGTAACACTTTAGATCTCAGACTGAGGATTTCACACATTTTAAATATACAATAGAATATTACACTTATTTTCTGTACATGCACCAAGCAGCCAGGGCTCGGCCTTAAAAACCTCAATTCAGCCAAATGTCCATCGCCGTTCCACAACTGGACTCCAGTCCATGTTTTGGGCTCTCCACATCACCGATGCAGGACGATGCATGGAGACCACGTTTCACTCTCATCACTCAGTGTTCAGTTCTGATTTCTATGATGTCATCTCCACCCCCCCCCCCCCCCCCCCCCCCAAGCCAGGGACACTATGAACAGTGAGAACATCCCAGAGACCGAGTGATAATCAGAAGTTCAGACCCAGCTGTTTACAGCACCTGCTAATGGTATCAAGTCAAACAGGGGATTTGGTGAAAAGTCAAACACACACAGGTTCCCATTTCAGATACAGTGTCTTAAAAACAAAACAAAAAAGAACAGGAATTACACACAAAAATAACCCCACTGGTGAGGAACATGTTTTGAAATGAATGATCGTAGAAATATGAAAACTCCACTATAAATGTCCAGTACAGTTTCTGACATGTTGCCTTTGTCGATTGTCACTGGAAAAACAGAGAGATGAAGTCAGACTTCACACCTCCTTGTGCTTGTACACCCCGTTACTGTTGTGGTGCGCTTCCCAGCTGTGTACCGACTTTCCATTGGGCACACCGGTACCGTTCTTCATGGCAGTACCGTTCAGGGCAATACCGTTTTTAATGTCAGTACCGTTCAGGACACAACCGTTTTTAATGTCGGTACCATTCAGGGCACAACCATTCTTCATGGCGGTACCGTTTGTAATGGCACGGCCGCTCTGGATGGACTTAGGCAGCCTCTTGCCCTTGGTGTAGGCGTGGTACCAGAAGTTGAGGAAGAGGAAGAGGAAGACCAGTCCGTACAGGCCGATGACGTAGAGGAAGACCGGAAACCGATACGGACATTCCTTCATGAAGAAGAATTGGCCAATGTGCACGGTCACCAGGACAAACTGAACCTGTGTGGGAGGACAAGGACACCTTTAAACCCCAACACACACACACACAGTACATGCACACACACACACATTGGAGTTTTACCCATCATGCATTTGAAGTGCCCGAGCCATTTAAATCTACTGCCATTCAGAAAACGCAAATCACGCAACATGCTATGGGCAGCTGTAAACCACACAGTCCAAGGCCTGACACCATGCACACACACACACAGTACATGCACACACGTGCACACACACACACACACACACAGTACATGCACACACACACACACACACACACACACACACACACGTGCACACGCACGCACGCACGCACCATGCTAGTGCTGTTCTATCATATAGTCCATAGCTAGCAGCAGCACTGTAGTAGCAATCTTTAAGGTCACAATGTACTTTGATTCCATCCTAAAAACATAATACATGTACAGGCATGATAACAGGCCTTTCTGCCCATCTACACAGCATCCAGCAATACATAAGTCTGGATATACAGTAGATTGTTGATAAATTATAAGCGTAAATGGACCAAATGAGCCGTTCTTTATATATTCTTATGTTCTAGGTGGGCTGAATGGCCTGTTCTCCTAATTATGGATTCCATTCTAGTAGCCCACTCAACCTAAGAGTTCAGGGGTCTGAAACCCTGGGGCCTGTTCCAGAAATCAGGATTACAGAGTTAGCTGGATAACTGCACTGAGTAAAACCTGGAACAGCTCTTTTTACTTCAGTCCATAGTCCAGATTTGGGAGGGTTGCAGGTTTTAGCCAGTGCAGTTATCCAGCTAACTCTGTAATCCTGTTTTGTGGATCAGGCCCCTTCTCCTTAAGAGGCACAGGCTGTGTCCAAATCAGAGCCCTATCTACTGCGCCCTGTCTCCTGCGTACAGTATACTGTGTCTGAATCAGAGCCCTATCTACTGCGCCCTGTCTCCTGCGAACAGTGTACTGGCAGAAGTGTGCCGTTTAATGTGCACTGTTTAGCAGTCCACGAAAAATATCCGCCATACTATTTTCCAACTGCACTGTGGAAGTGTCGTAAGCAGATCATAAGACAGTTTTACAACTAAATTGGGATACTTTCAAAGTGCAGTCACTGGTAAAAATGAGTCGCAAAGCATGCACTCATTTTAAAAAGTAAAAACATGATGATTTCTATTTAAAATACATTGGTTTCGGTTAAAAATAGCCTATAATTTGGGCTAGTTTTGAGTCGCCATTTAGCTGGAAAGTCTTACAAGATCTGGGAACCCTGCGTCATACTCTTGTGCTGCCATGTCACATGTTGTTTTTGTTGTATTTGAAGGAAAATGTCAGCGAAGCTGAGCCTCATTTTAAAAAAAAACAAAGGTTCACGTCATATTTATGTGGCAAAATGTTTGTGTACTTCTTGAAGTGTGCTCCCGAATGTACTCAGTGAAACCCCGGAAGTAAGTGTGTCATCCGAGTGTTTGAAGTATACTGCAATGTATACTACAGTGTGGAAGAGTGCTGATTCGGACACGGCCACAGTCTCTGCTAGTTTTGTGTTCACAGGTTAAGACAGCAGAAACCAGGTGAGGAGAGGACTGTGTAATCAACGGCTTTATTTGATCAACTGAAAGATAAACCAGCAAACCCTACGGCTCGCAGGACCAGGGCTGGGGACACAAACATACCAGCTGGATGGTGGTCATGTACTTCTTCCACCACAGGTATTTCTGGTAGGCCGGGCCCAGCGCAGACAGGGCGTAGTATGAATACATGATCACATGGACCACACTGTTCAGCAGGGCGTGGAAGGTTCCCAGTCCGCCTACAGCAAACAGCACACAATCCCATTAGCGACCGTTAGCTTCACTCCAATCAGGCTGAATGAATCACTCACAACTCACCCATTACATTTAACTCCAATATGCACATTATTATAGCCTACTTCACAATGCATTTTAAATGTTCAAAACCATTTCTGTAATTCAATTATAATTGTGCCTTGGATTTAAGAGAATCACACAAGTATTTTTTTTTGGTAAAGTCTTTTCAATTAAAGGCTATAGACACAGCGTTTTACACCATCTAGTGTCTCATATGGAGATTGCATTTCATAACAAATGCTTAACTGTTGTGCCAGTGTTGCCATGCCGACGGTTTACAACCAAAGTGGACTACTTTCAGAGTGCAGTTGCGGGTAAAATGAAGTCGCAAAGCACACACTTAAAAAGAGCTGGCTCAGGACCTTTGTTAGAGGCGGGAACCAAACTCTGACATCTTAGAGAAACACCAAACTCTGACATCTTAGAGAAACACCAAACTCTGACATCTTAGAGAAACACCAAACTCTGACATCTTAGAGAAACACCAAACTCTGACATCTTAGAGAAACACCACACTCTGACATCTTAGAGAAACACCACACTCTGACATCTTAGAGAAACACCAAACTCTGACATCTTAGAGAAACACCACACTCTGACATCTTAGAGAAACACCACACTCTGACATCTTAGAGAAACACCACACTCTGACATCTTAGAGAAACACCAAACTCTGACATCTTAGAGAAACACCAAACTCTGACATCTTAGAGAAACACCACACTCTGACATCTTAGAGAAACACCACACTCTGACATCTTAGAGAAACACCACACTCTGACATCTTAGAGAAACACCACACTCTGACATCTTAGAGAAACACCACACTCTGACATCTTAGAGAAACACCACACTCTGACATCTTAGAGAAACACCACACTCTGACATCTTAGAGAAACACCACACTCTTACATCTTAGAGAAACACCACACTCTGACATCTTAGAGAAACACCACACTCTTACATCTTAGAGAAACACCACACTCTTACATCTTAGAGAAACACCACACTCTGACATCTTAGAGAAACACCACACTCTTACATCTTAGAGAAACACCACACTCTTACATCTTAGAGAAACACCACACTCTTACATCTTAGAGAAACACCACACTCTGACATCTTAGAGAAACACCACACTCTTACATCTTAGAGAAACACCACACTCTTACATCTTAGAGAAACACCACACTCTGACATCTTAGAGAAACACCACACTCTGACATCTTAGAGAAACACCACACTCTTACATCTTAGAGAAACACCACACTCTTACGTCCCATACATTTTTTTGTAATGATAAATTCATTATTATTATTTTTTTACGGAAATGCAATACTTTTATTCTGCACCTTTCAGCAAGCTCTGGATGTATTCTTTATTTTTATTTCTTTGTCTACCTAAAAATGTTGCATCTATAGCCTTTAATTCTCTCATTACTCAGTTACTCCACACATGAGCAATGATTAGGGTAAAATAGCCCAAGAGGAAGGTTTTACCTGCAGCAAACCGGACTCCAAACCACCAGGTGAAGGGCATGATGGAGTGGTGGTAGACGTGGAGAAATGACACTTGGCTGTTCTTTTTTCGGAGGATAAAGAAGACCTTAAACAGAGAGGAAAAGAAACATCCATCTGAGGACCGTCTGCAAGGCATGACCCTGAAATCCTTCAAACTGCTGCATTCAGTGCAAGTTCTCAAGCATTTAAAACTACAGCCAGAGGCTCGTCAGACACTTAGAACAGTGAGTTACATAAGAGTCCACACGCCAGCAGGAGGATGTAAACCATGTACGTGCTGTAGGTGGTCATTCCCAGTGAACGTAACAGTGTACAGGCATGGCGCACACGTCACATGTGTGTGGTCATTCCCAGTGAACGTAACAGTGTACACGCATGGCGCACACGTCACATGTGTGTGGTCATTCCCAGTGAACGTAACAGTGTACACGCATGGCGCACACGTCACATGTGTGTGTAATGATGCCAGTGTGAACATTCAGTGGCATCTTCTGCAGACCTAGTTTCCAAATTACTTTCCATGGAAATTAAGCCTTAATATTGTTTCAGCTTGAGCCATAAATATAATTATACTTACAGTATCCAACATCTCAATGAACTTGGAGAAGTAGTAGAGCCAGCAGGTCCATGCCATCTGCAAGCAACATATTCAGTTTCATTACATCTTCAGTTCATCTAATGAACAACCGTATGTCCGGAACATTTCTACATTGTACAGGAGCCAGCTGGCAGACAGCATTTACACTCACACTCACACAGCTCTACAGCAGCTATTCAACATCCTGTGTCACCTTACCACACACACACACACCTTACCCTTATAGCCTGAGGGGATCTTGAGTAATCGACGAGGTCGCAGCGGAACGAGTATCCGGTGGCCCAGCCTGCCATGAGGAACTGAAACGAGAAGCAGCATAAACTCAGTCTCCATGACAACACACTACACACACACACCCGCCCACTACACACACACCTCTACAGCAGCAATTCAACAACCTGTCTGTCACCTTACCACACACACACACACACACACACACACACACACACACACACACACACACACACACACACACACACAGCAGTGTGAAAAGAACGGTTAAAAATAAGCTCAAGCGATAAGGACATCATCATAACGCCAAGGTCTTCACATCTGGTCTCAAACGCTTTCGTTTGTTCATTTATGAAGCGGTCTTTGTGAACAGGCCTACTCGCAGGAAATGCTTGCATGCTGCATTCTCTGAATGGTCGCAATAGCAGCACCCCTTTATGCATTGGTATTTTAAAGGAATGCAATGGTCAATCTCAAGCGTGGAATCCGGCTTGACATTTGGCATTGAAAGGCTTGTAAGAACACAAAAGCCGTCCAAGACTCCAAGACTGAACATTAATGTTCAGGCCAGTAAATAAAAATTATAGGATGCATAAATCAAATTTCACCATCTTATTTCCCCCATTGCAGTGTACACCTGCAGTACCAGAACCATCCACCATCCCTTTCAATGCAATCAGACCTATGCTCCAGAGCAAATACCCCCACTCACCTCATAACATATGTAGATGGAAAACACAACTACGCTGAAGTTGTAGACGATCATCACTTCTTTCAGGTGGAAGGGTTTACGGTTTTCCATGAGCTTTGGCCCCAAGGACGTGACAAAGTAAATGTAGGCTGCGATGATTAAGGTCTGGGGGAGCGGCGAAGACATAAGGAACCAATCCACTGTCCTGGGATCTGAGAAAGACCAATAGGCATTCAGAGTGGGCATGTTCCGCAAGGCCTAACAAGCACCGCATTTTTACCGCAAACTGAAATCGCCATAGTGAAGCACCGAGCAACTGAAAGCACAACCAAAGGAACGTTCTAGAAACCGTCACTCAGTCCTCCATAGGTACAGGACTGGCCAAACGCTCGTCCCGTTCGGATTCTGTGGGATCCGTATAGTTTCGCAGTTCTTGCTACTCTAGGATTGTGGGGCCGTGCGGAGGTTGCGGGTTCGAGTCCAACTCACCGGCCTCCTTGAGCCACTCATCGTAAAGGAGGACTGCTCTGGATGTCAGCTCGTTGAAAGCCATTCCGATTATTCCAGCTGGCAACACGCACTGGAAAAAAAAAATGAATACAAAATTATGGTTAATGATTAAGCCAAATTCAACAAATTTCCAGAAAGTATGATCATTTTAAGCGATAATAATGTTGACTATTCTTTGCAGAATAATCTGAAATGACAGTTGGGACACTCTTCAGTCATAAGGTGGGACAAATCAATAAAATTATTAATCTGCATGAAAGATTGACCCAAACCCAGGACATAGAGACATTTATCAGAGCCAGAAAAACAGTTTCATTATAAATATTTAAATCGTGGGTGTAATTTGAGCTGAATGCAAAGGGAAAGGAAGGGTTAGGGTTAAGGGTGGTATGGGTTAGGGACACAGCGTGCGTGAAGCACATGTTCAATGCATCGCCTCAGTCATGAAGGGCCGCATTGTGGAACATGTTGGTCATGTGACTATTCAACCTTCCCTGCACAAGCACATGCTTTACCATATCCATTCCGGAAAATTCTGCACAAAAACGGTCTAACGAGACAAGAATGTGAGGTAATTACCATTAGCTCAACTAGACCGAGTACCCACAGACCCACCCTGAGTGTACACGGCACCGTGGCCGCTTTAGAAGCACAACATTGCAATACCAGTCCAGAGAGGTGATGCATTTTCCATGGAGTCTACAGCCTCGCCTTCTGATTGGACCAGAGAGTCCAGGCAAACAAAGCAGAGCAAACTGCCTTTATGAGCCGTAATCAAACAAGCATTCATGCCTCAGCATGTCTCCGCTTCATTAGTGCTGTGCACTGGGGATCACACACACACACACACACACCTCTGTCATCATCACTGTTAGAGACTGATTACAAGAGGCATTCAAGTAAACTACAATGGTGACTGGTAATCCTAACGTCCTAAATGCTATTGATCCAAAGCCTCCATAAGAGATTTTGGTCAAACATGCTTCCGCAGTGAAATGAGTGTTTGTACAAACACCCCACCCAGCATCTCACATTCTGTCCAAAGAAAACAGTCCCAGCATTCCTTGTTACTGTTCAGCTCACAATGCCTATTCTCCCACCCACAGTTAACCACACTCCCATGTTGCCGACACACTAAATTAAACCCTTTGTCCAAACATTGCGTTGCGTTGTTCACAATGGACACTGTGGCATCCATACCTCCATTTCCCTCTCAGGAAATCTGAAAACCTAGAGAAGCACCAGCCACTGCTAACAAAGCAAGCAATAACCCAAAAGCAATATGCTTGCGCGTGATTGGGAAAAAGGTCTTAGAAAAATGCAAGTGTCACTGCAGTTTTGGAATGAGATCTTAGAGACTACATGCAAATCACCTTTACAATACAGAGCCACAGCAGAGAAATGCTTAAAAAAATGTTCAATTAGTCGAGCATTTAGTGCTAAATGTTTACATCAGCGCTGATGAGACGGCTTTGTTCAGGACAGGTTAAAATGTACATGAAGCATATAACTGAGTGCCAAACCTGCAGAACAATGCATGCAAATGAATGCACAAAACATAAAAATTCCATTAAACATCAATATGTTATCAGGCTAAGGTGTAACATGTCACTGCGCAAACTGATGCAGGAAGTAAATACTTCATATCCATTTGTTCCCTGTGAAATATTCAAAGGAGGCATCAAAATGAAATTGAAGTTGTGATGACCTTCCTAAGACCTTAAAGTGATTTTATCATAGCAAGGACCCTCCGCTAAAGAACTCACTCACATGTAGCATGTGTATGTGTATGTGCATGTGTATGTAGCATGTGTATGTGCATGTGTATGTAGCATGTGTATGTGCATGTGTATGTAGCATGTGTATGTAGCATGTGTATGTGTATGTGTATGTAGCATGTGTATGTGTATGTGTATGTAGCATGTGTATGTGTATGTGCATGTAGCATGTGTATGTGTATGTGCATGTGTATGTGCATGTAGCATGTGTATGTGTATGTGCATGTGTATGTGTATGTGTATGTGCATGTAGCATGTGTATGTAGCATGTGTATGTGTATGTGTATGTGCATGTGTATGTGTATGTGCATGTGTATGTAGCATGTGTATGTTGCATGTGTATGTGCATGTGCCTCACTCACATCAGCAAAAAGAAAACCTTTGAAACACTAAACCAGTTGAGTCACCGTTTCCCATAATTCATAAGGTATGCCCACATACGTTAACAGTCAAATGGGGGGGGGGGGGGGGGGGGGGGTAGACTGGTTCCTGCACCGAGCGTGGGCACGTTTTAACAGCCGTGGGAAAAAGGCCCGTGAGCGAGAAGGGCAAGTTTCCCACAGAAAGCTGTCAGATACGCAGGCAGGCAAGTATGGAACTGCTGAAAAGGTGTAATATTTTGCTCCCAGGGATGCTTCTAGGAAGATGAAGAGCAGAAGGGTCAGGCAAGCTGCCATGTGAAAGTCCTACAGGCGAACGAGACTCGATCTGTGAACTTGACGAGAGTTGCCAGACTGGTTCTGTGGTGAAGACCAGACGTGCGGTGAGCCGGTGAGTTCCTCGCCTGTGATGGCCAAGGGGCAAGTACAGCCACACGGAGCAGAGCGGCAAGTTCTCACAGCAGGTTCAACAGACACACCCACCACTCCTACAAACTCTTCAGGTGTGAATACAGCATTATGCAATATGCTCCGTCATACGTTTAAAAAAAAACCACAGCTCTAAAGCTCACATTTCAAACGCATGCTCTGGCACCATATCCTTACACTAATTATCACCAAGAGCCTCAGAGCTCACTACACAACTCATTCAACTGATTGGCTGATAAAATCTCACAGCTTGCAGACAGAAGTGGGTTTTCTGCATCTTAAAACACACCCACAACGGTGAGTGGGATTATCAGAACATGTGGAACTGCTACAGACCACTCCTCTTAAAGTACTTTAACTCCACATTCACATCATTAAAGATATTGAAATTCTGGTGTCCATGCCAACCAAGCACAGTCCCATGGAAAGCACATTAAAATTAACAGTGAACTGGAAAAACTACTTTAACCCATTTCTGATCAGAGATGGAGGAATGCTGCAAATTTTCACAAAATATTTTTTTTTAAATGGATGTTAGACCTTCAAGTAGAAACTACTTTACCAACATCTTTACTGGCCTTCTAGAATTAAAAAAAAAAAACTTCTGGGAACACATTTTACAACAACAATCTGACAAATCTTGATGATAGTAAACACTAGCTAAAATTTAAATAACATCGGAAGAAAAGTTTCAAGACGAGATAATGTTTTAAAAATACTTCTCGAAATGAAGAACCAAATGGGCAAAGCAATTTATAATTTAAACAAACATCGGTGTAGACAATGTTCTTAATACGATATGGATGGAAATTCACGGGTAATTTTTAACAGTTTCCTGGTAAGCAATAACCATCAATATCCCGCATCAACATGTTACGAGTCTACTTCGTTTAAATAGACGCTTCATTGACAAAACTATTGAATAAATAATGGACGCTCAAATGTAACAAAATTCTGTTTCACTACTTACATGACAAAACGTTCCGGCAGGATTACAATATAATAGCTTTGGATTGCAGCCCCACCCTCAAGTTTCACTGAACTCAAATCACCTGTGGCACATCGACCTGACAGCAGACTATGCTCGGCAAATACCTGAAACTAAATACTACTGTCGGCTGGAAGATCACACGTATTTGGATTAAATAAGCATTGACTATATAAACTAGACCTACCATAAAAATTAAAAAAAACTATCGTGTAGCTGCATACAGAGAATTGTTTGGACGAAACACCTGTAGATATCGGTTTTGCATATCCCGTTAGTTTTTTTTTTGCTAGGAAATACGTCGGGGAGGGTTTTAAAGGTTGTCGCTTTCAGTGTTAAAGTTGAGGGAAAACAACCAAGACAAAAAAAAAAATAATTAAGATTCAGACTTTCAAGAATTTATGAACGGTCTTATGGGTCAGCTACGAGAAATGCTATACAGTTGCTCTGGAAGTTGCATTTCTTCCTAGTTTTGAAGGAAAACAGTCAGCTTTAAAGCGATAAGCACTTCACAAACCTGAAATATTGAGTTCCTTGATGCAGAGCGACGGCCTGTAATCCCGCGTCCCACCTGATGCGCTCCAAAAGTTCCAAATGAGTCAATGAGTTATGATGCGGCTTTCTTATGTGCGCCTGGAGACCACGCCCACGGGACGGAGGGCGGAGACAAATCAGAGCTGACTCAAGAACGGCAGAAGATCGCGATTGGGTGGCCACATTTCCGGTTCACAAAAAACGAACTTGGGAACATTTTGTGTGCTGATGGTGGTGTCTTTGGTACCTGTTATATGATACCAGCGGTTGGAAGTTTACCGTTTTCAAAGGCCATTTTTGAGATATGAAGTTGTATATGACTATTTGTCTCCATTCATTCTCTTAAGTGTTTTGAAGATTATCATATTTTAATAATTCAGTTTATTTGTGCAGGAGAGTGCTGTCTGTCAGGTAAGTTATTTGTGAAAAAAGCTGCTAGAAAACAATATTTCTTAAAATGTAAAACATATTCAAATATAATTAATAAAATATATAGCAATCAATGGGCAAAGAAAGTCCATTTTAAAAAGGTGTTCTAAATGATGTAATTTTATAATGTGAAACATTTTTGGAATTTTTACAATTTTATAGTGTAACAATTCCAAAAATGTACCCAACTGTAGATTTGTAAAGTGGTTAAGCTAATTACGTAACGTAACGTAATTTTAAAAAAAGTAGCATAGATGTAACTGGACTGCACATACTTCTAAATGTTTCTGCTTCAATGCTATGTGCATTCAAAGCACCAAAACACAAACATTTTAATAATATTACTACCTGATATGTATGAATCTCTCTCTCTCTCTCTCTCTCACACACACACACACACACACACAAATACATACACATACACAATGTAAGACATGCCCTATGTATATGTTTCATTTTACAAAGTATAAAAGCATGATAATCATTCACTTGTTTCATTAAAAAGTCATTTTGGCCCCTCTGGCATTCAAGTGCTTGAGATGTTTTGTTGGTCAGCATAAATCACAGGAGAAATAGTAAAAATTCTTCAGAGAAAACTGAGAATGCAGTCAAACTCCTGTTGAACAAGTTAGGTTGTGTTTTATCTGGTCTTTATGATACACATGATTCATTTCAAAAGTATTGTCTCCAATGTGATGTTTACGTGTGTCCATATGACAGCATACATGTCAACACGTTTGCCGATTGCCACATATATGAACTGTCATATCTGATTCACAGTATTGAAATATTTCAAACCTACACGATGAGCGCTTTTTGATGGTGATTGCAATAGGACCAGGTGTACTCTTACCTGTGACTGCCGCTGGGTAAAATTGGGGGAATGCTTTGAACTGGTCACGGGGACACCACAGCAAAAGGATTCCCTGCAAGTTAATTTATCTCGTGTAGAAAAAAGATAACCTTTCCTTGCTCTTTTCTGACTATAAGATATATTTACACAAGAAATATTAAAGAAATTTGTATTGTTTTCTTTCATGATTATCCATTGTCTCATGAAAATGTAAAAAAAAAAAAAAGGACAAAAGTGTTTGTTAAAAATGTTTTAAAAAATGTTAAAAAAGCATGGTTTTTAAATTAATCTTCCTGGTTATTTTATTACTAAAAGTTTCAGAAGGATACTGTTATCCCATGTACTGCTAATGAGGGAGAGGAGAATGGTTCTGTGAATGCTTTAAACCACAAACTGAGTTACACAATATACATATTACATATTACATACATATTCCTTCATGATCTTAGAGCAAAAACATGAAGATAA
>CM056376.1:84794069-84819069 GCA_029718625.1 Synaphobranchus kaupii | reverse complement strand
ACTGGTATGGTAGGATACGTAGCATAGACATCACAGTAGCAGGAGTCACAACAGCAGACACAGACCAGCTAAACTGAGTATATACTGTAGGCATTAACCTGAAAAATGACACTAAAATAGAAGCATGCCACGATGAAGACGTGGTGCTTAGCAACTCTCCCAAGAGCACCCGTGAAGCCTATTACAGTTTTTTACGATTGCTTTGACTCATTTTGCACAGCACAATTTCAATGTACAAAACTCAAAATGCAAAGTGCCAAACTGACTTTCAAAATTCATACTCTAAGACACTACATCCTATGCTGGCATACAAAGTGTAAAACTGTTAACGCAAAGTGCTAAACTGACTTGCAGAATTCTTACCTTAAGACACTACATCCTATGATGACATACAAAGTGTAAAACTGTTAACGCAAAGTGCTAAACTGACTTGCAGAATTCTTACCTTAGGACACTACATCCTATGCTGACATACAAAGTGCAAAACTGTTAATACAAAGTGCCAAACTCTAAATCATATGCTCCATTCTCAGAATACAGCCACCTAATATTACAACAATGTTCAAATGTTTATTACTACAAATGCAGATCACTAAATCAATTCAATAGGTGTTTGTGGTCATGTCTCAGTACTTCCAACAACCTTGCCCAGGTGAGTAGCATTGCAACACAATTGATAATATCTTCACCACTACATAAAAGGCTGCTTAGAAACCTGAATGGCAGTTTCTGACAACATGGAGCAGGTCAGTGAGGTTGAGGTTGGTAACGAAGGACAGGATCATGGTTGTGGTCATGGTCGTGGACCATGTACAGTAAATATACAGTATATAGGTAATAGGTACTGTACATGCCTAGTTTGCCTAGACACGGCCCTGAGGCCATTGGGCAGGCCCACACACATCCATCCTTGATTGGTCAGCCTGACCCTCTGCTGGGGGCATACAACTCCGTGCGCCTCATACATTTTCTGGATGGGCTGTACAACCGTCTCGTACAGCCAAATGCTCAGATGGTGCTCATCATTGTCTGGGACAATGTAAACTTCCATTGTGCGTTGGCTGTGCAAGACTGGTTTACAGCCCATCCAGAGTTCCGATTCCAATTCCTTCCACCTTACTCCTCCTTTCTGAACCCCATCAAGGAGTTTTTCTTGGCCTGGAGGTGGAAGGTATACAATAGGTGTCCATATGAGCAGGAAACGCTCCTTCAGGCCATGGATGAGGCATGCAATGGCATTACAGCGCAGCAGTGTCAGGGGTGGATAAGGCACTCTAAAATATTTTACCAGCGCTGTCTTGCCAACGAAGACATCAGATGCGACGTCGACAAAATTCTGTGGCCAAATGCAGCGGAGAGGCAAAATGCTGCTTAAGCACGAGAAGCAGTTTTTTAAAAATTTTACAGTAAAGTTTGTTGTTACTGTAACTGTTTTTGCTTTTACTGTTTTTTTTGTTTTTACTGTACAATACAGTTGAGTTTACAGTACTGCATTACTGTATGATTTTTCTTTAATGATTAAACTTCATATAATCTAATATTTTGTTTGTCTTTCATAAAAACACAAGCGCAAAACTGCAGTCTATCACAGGGGATGCTTGCTGTACATAATTTCAAGCATTTATGAGGAAATGACCATTGCATAGTCTTTTTTGGTAACAAGTATTTTGTGTTTGACCGCATTATTTGATAATGGCCGTTGTATTTGAAAATGCACCAATAATTAAACTTCAACGATAAACATATCCACTGTTCTGACACTATGATAAACTTTAGCATGAAATACAATCTAATTTGGTTCAGTTGTTTCTATTGTGCATGCTATATATGATTTTGAGCCCAAGATTAGGAGTATAGCATTTTGCGTTATGACCAAAAAACTTTCAAACTCTTTTTTTATCAGAAGGATTTTGTGTTTGGCAGCATAATTTCATGATGACTGTTGTATATTGAAAATGCAGCAATGATTTAACTTCATTGTTTGAAATATCTAATGTTCTGATGCTGTGATAAACTTTTGCATATAATATTCTGATTTGACACTGGTATTTTTATTTTGCATGCTATATTACATTTTGAACCCAAAATGAGCAGTATAGCATTCTGTGTTAAGAGTTTTGCACATTGAAACTCTGTTGTGCAAAATGAGTCAAAGCAATCGTAAAAAACTGTAATAGCCTGTCAAAGTCACTTTATCATAGAAAAACAAGGCTGGTGCAGAATTAATTGCACAGGGCGCATTCCATGACGTTTCACAAGCGTTGTGATAACGGTGTGACAGCATGGCGGTACTGTTCACCATGGACCCCTCTCTCTGTTTACACTCCCTGTGTTACTGAGTACCCATGATGCACCTGTCTGATGCATTATCTGAATTAGAAAGCGCATTTAATGTATTTGTATTTGTACTTGTATTTGAAATATATACTTTGCAGACAATATGCCTCTTTTCTGTGTGGCCTATACCTCTGTGATACCTTCAGCCTATACTTCCATCATTTTTTTTTTTTATACTAGTTTATAAATATGTGTTTTTTAACACAATTTTGGTGTATTATTCCCTTTAACCTAGCAGGTATAATTTAGAGGATCAAAGTATACCTTGAAATTAGTTTTAGAGGAACACAAAGTATTTAAGAATAAATATTTAAAGTTTAGTGATTTGGTAAATGCTCCCAGGTTACACCAAGTTAATGGATCCTAGGAAGCCCATTTAAAAAATAAGGTTTGGTATAATCTTCCCAACATTTTGGGGGGTCTTGCTGTTTAAAACAAGAAAATACACTTCAAATAACCCCAAAGAAGCTTGTACAGCATCATCATGCATCTGTGTATATTACCATTATTATTTTTAGTCTCATCTGGGGTTTGACCCATTTCCTGTGAAGCAGGCAGCCTGCTGTTACTGCACTTCCGGTCTCAACAGTATTACATGTGAGAGAAGGCCAGACACACTCAAAATGGTTCCTGCTTGTGCCATTCCAACTGGTGGGAAAATAAATAAAAAAACATCTTAATGCCACCCAGATCTGTTTAAAATGTGACAAGTCCTCAAATGTGATGTCAGCACACCAGCTCCCTCCCCCCTCTTTGAGCTCTCAGCCTCTATCTGTTGCACCTCCTCATTCATAAATTAAGGCTTCATTAAATATTATATTAAATGACTATCGCCAATGTTACTGAAACACTCTTCTGGTTCAGTCAGACATAACTGAGGCTTCCATTTCAATTTCAATGTTTAAGTAGCTTGGGTAATGTTCAATGTTTAAGTAGCTTGGGTAATGTTAGCTTGGGTAAGTAGCTTGGGTAATGTTTAAGTAGCTTGGGTAATGTTCGGCATGCAACAACACTGGCAAGGCTGCTTCTCACTGAGAATTCTTTTTTGAAATAGTTTCAGAGATAGATCACTTGTTTAGATCTCACAATGCGCACGTGCTTTACTGTAGAAGATTGGTTTGAACTCTGATCCATATGCAGTATCTACAAAGAAACTCTGAGGACAGAGTTCTTTTTTATTACAATTATCTACAGGTATGAGTGGAACTACTGTAAGGAATGTCATAATATGGCTGTTTTCCATTTTACCATCAGTCACCTGACTGAGCCCTGCATTTAATCATTTTAACATTTGACATTAATATTTTACTGAAAATGAACTATCCAAATTGTGTTTACTTCTTGCATGTATTTGTAAGTCAAAATTTGTAAGTCAAAAATGAAAACGTAAACAAAAATAGATTATGAATTTATGAATGTGTTCAAATGTGCAGCCTCTGGTAGCATAATGTCACTGTACAAGCTGTTCTGGAGTTACTTTAAGTTATTTTCTTACTGTAGAGTTACTTTAAGTTATTTTCTTACTGTAGAGTTACTTTAAGTTATTTTCTTACTGTAGAGTTACTTTAAGTTATTTTCTTACTGTAGAGTTACTTTAAGTTATTTTCTTTCTGTAGAGTTACTTTAAGTTATTTTCTTATTGTAAACCACCAGCCCCTGAATGTCCCAATACCAGCCAATGTAAAGATGGCCGATCATCAGAAACTTCTGCAAATATCAAAAATATCCTTCACTGCACGCAAAAATTGTGCGCTAATGACAAACCCAGAAAGTGCTTTATTCCTCTTTTTTGCGGATATTGTGGGGGAAAAACAGGATTTCATACAATTGAATTCATCCATTTTAAAATAGTTCTGAACATTAACTGGCTAATATTTAGCAAAAACCTCCATCTATTCTACTTTTGGGACAAATCCATAGATTTCGAGTTTTCTTTTTTTTTTTTAAGTTTCAGTAGAAACTTCAGTAGAAAACGACGCAAATTATCAGCCCCTCTGTATATTTCCACATGCTTCCCTCTGGCACACTCGTCTCAGGGACACATATAAAGTGTGGCTTCTCTACACAAATCTGCTTTTTTTCATTTTCTGTCCGATGCAAGAGCAGCGGTTCTGTGCTTACCTTACCTTACCTTGGTAAGAACCAGGAAACAGTGAGTGCAGCTCTTTGGCAGGAGTCTCAGGGTCCTGGCCACGCTAAGCTCACCCGTTAAGAGCAGTCCAGCACTGATCCATATGTTCAGGACATGTGGATGAGGTACTGTATTGGTCTGTGTGTGAAATAAGCCAATCCGGATCATATGTGGATCTGCCCTAAACTGATGGACAGTCTACCGTGGCTGACACAGCAGAACAGCGAGCTGTGTTACATCCTCCCAGTGCGTCTGTGACATCATCACTCCAAAAGCGAGCTGCGTTACATCCTCCCAGTGCGTCTGTGACATCATCACTCCAAAAGCGAGCTGCGTTATATCCTCCCAGTGTGTCTGTGACATCATCACTCCAAAAGCGAGCTGCGTTACATCCTCCCAGTGCGTCTGTGACATCATCACTCCAAAAGCGAGCTGCGTTACATCCTCCCAGTGCGTCTGTGAATTCATGCAATGTTTGCTTCCTGCACAAAGTGCTCAATCCAGCCAAAACATCTCCTTTCTATTTAACCATCTCATAATAATGTGCTGGAGACACGCAGTGAAAACACAGTCTCGTCCCCATGGTTAAAATCTGAGGCTGTTTTATTAGCTGACTGTGACTGGGAGCACACTGGGACTGTGAGTGCACTGTGACTGGGAGCACACTGGGACTGTGACTGTGAGTGCACTGTGACTGGGAGCACACTGTGACTGTGAGTGCACTGTGACTGGGAGCACACTGGGACTGTGACTGTGACTGTGAGTGCACTGTGACTGGGAGCACACTGGGACTGTGAGTGGACTGTGACTGGGGGCACACTGGGACTGTGAGTGGACTGTGACTGGGAGCACACTGGGACTGTGAGTGCACTGTGACTGGGAGCACACTGGGACTATGAGTGCACTGTGACTGGGAGCACACTGGGACTGTGACTGTGACTGTGAGTGGACTGTGACTGGGGGCACACTGGGACTGTGAGTGCACTGTGACTGGGAGCACACTGGGACTGTGAGTGCACTGGGACTGGGAGCACACTGGGACTGTGAGTGCACTGGGACTGTGAGTGCACTGGGACTGTGAGTGCACGGCGATACAGATAGTGTTACAGGTATGTATAAAGAATTCCATGAAGCAGCATGAAGGAATTAGTTGACCTGGCAGAATTAAGGAATTAGTTGAGGTGGCTGATTTTTGGCTAACTCAATAATCCTGCTTTGTGAAATGTCCCCATTGTTTAATAGGTTATTGGGGAGGAATCCCTGGTGTGTGTGATATGAAAAAAACCCATCATCCCCTGTGTATGTTTTTACCGCATTGCTGGGTCGTTCCGTGGTCTCTCCGTGTTCCCCCTGTGTATTTCTAGATGTATCTAGGCAGCCGAACAAAGACAGGATCCCTGCTGTTCAATGAGAGCGCTCAGGACTGCCGTAGCGTAGCATAGCATAGCGGAGCAAGGCGCTGGGCTCCTACACTGACCTGTTTACCACCCCATGGAGAACAGAGCCTCGGCCACCAGGAACAGCAGGTCTGATTTCAGCGTTTCATTTTCCACAAGGCTGAGCAATTCATGCTATTGTCCACACAGAGTACGGGCACCACTCTAGCCTGAGACGCTAGCCTGTGAGAATGCAGTAAACAAGGCTGTAGGCCCAGGATAACATACAGAGATCTCGCTTATGTTATCTTGCTAACCCCTTAATCCTGCTTAAATTATCTTGCTAATCCCTTAATCTCGCTTTGTAGTACACACTCAGGAATAATAATAACAACAATTACAGGAACTACAAGAATAATAACAATAAGGTATTTCACTAATAACAAAACGGACAAAATTACTACTTTTCTATTATCTATTATCTATTATCACTATTATCACGTTTGTTATTTTTGTATGCGCTCATCATCATCATCATGACCATAGAATTTCAGTGGAAAACAGCTGCAACATATCAGCTGCAAGAACATGCACATGCCATCGCTGCTGCCAGCACGTCCTCTTATTCACTTTTAACAGCAGAATAAGTGCGGTGGGTAAATACAATAACAGCAGAATAAGTGCGGTGGGTAAATACAATCAAGCTGTGCTTTTCAGTCCCAGAGGTTTGGTTAGAAAGACAGTTGCGTCACTTGGATACGAGGGCTGGCCCGCTCCCCTCCAGGAGAGGAGCCAATGAGAACGGCTTTTGTTCATACTGTACGAAACACTGCCTCTGCTGAATGTGTGTGTGTGCGTGTGTGTGTGTGGGTATGGCAGGCCTGCGTTAGGAGTCACAGCTGGTCTCTGGGGACTTTGGTACCAGCTGAGGACAGACAGACAATAGAGGGTATTGAGGAGCTTGTGTAGAGTCCCACCATAGAGCTCAGAGAGATAACAGAGGGGCTATTGTGCCCAGCTGTAACCATGGCTACCACTGTACACGCCCATACCCACAGACAAGCCTCCACAACTGCAGCAGCCGGACGCTCGTTTATGGAAGTATTCTCTTTCTTTCTTTCTTTCTTTCTTTTAAGGGAACAAAAACTCTTGCTGTATTGATAGTGCACCAGCAGATATGCTCAGGTCTTTCTATGTGAGCGATGACCACAGATCATGTGATGTACTGGAAGCGTCAACAGAGGGAAAACAGGATCAACCACGCAAATTCAATTCCATTTCTTCCAATTCCATTCCTGTAATTCCAAGTGAATTCCCCACATGAGATTTGTCCTGGAATCGTCCAGTGTAAATTGAAAATTACCACAGTCATAAAGGAAACAGTATTTCATTCAAATTAGCAAAGAGAGTTTCTGTTAATTATGCACTGCCTGGGCTACTTGGCACTCATATCAGTTCAACGATTGTAATAAAAACAATGCTTGTGTTTTTGGGCGTGGCTAAGCAGTTTTTGACGGTATGTACTAGTGACAGTGTCACTCAGCAATGCACCCTTTCAAGTTCCAATCTGATGCATCATCAGAATAATATTTAAGGGGAGTGTGTCCAATGACAGCAGTGTGACGTCACTTTCTGTTCTGTACCGGAAACTTCTGTACTATCACACCGGAACTTTCTGTACTATCACACCGGAGACTTCTGTACTATCACACCGGAAACTTCTGTACTATCACACCAGAAACGTCTATACTATCACACCGGAAACTTCTGTACTATCACACCGGAAACTTCTGTACTATCACACCGGAGACTTCTGTACTATCACACCGGAACTTTCTGTACTATCACACCGGAGACTTCTGTACTATCACACCGGAAACTTCTGTACTATCACACCGGAGACTTCTGTACTATCACACCGGAACCTTCTGTACTATCACACCGGAGACTTCTGTACTATCACACCAGAAACTTCTGTACTATCACACCGGAAACGTCTGTACTATCACACCGGAAACTTCTGTACTATCACACCGGAAACTTCTGTCCTATCACACCGGAAACTTCTGTACTATCACACCGGAAACTTCTGTACTATCACACCGGAAACTTCTGTACTATCACACCGGAAACTTCTGTACTATCACACCGGAAATGTCTCAGTCAAGCAGAACCAACTGGAGCTATAAGGAGAACATCGCTGTTAGGAGAGAAGGAACACCAGAGTTGAGCATCTGGCGAGCCTATAGAATCTGTGGTGTGAGTCAGTGTTAATTTTGGCAGTGTTTTAAACTGACTTTTTTGTTTTAGTCATGTGAGAAAAGTGCAAGTGAGTTTTAATCACATTTAGTCAATTTTATCTTTCATAGTTTTAGTTTATTTTAGTTGACAAAAAACTATCTGGACATTTCATCTCCTTTTAGTCATCAATAGCTATGGACTAGGGTCTAGTTTTAGTCCACAAAAATTCTGTGGACATTTTAGTCTAGTTTTAGTCAACAACAAATATGGACATGTTGTTCTAATTTTAGTCAACAAAAACTCTGGGCATTTTAGTCTCGTTTTGGACAACAATAAATCTGAACATTTTAGTCTAAAAAAACTAAACATTTTTGTTGACAAAAACTCAAGTCAAATTTTTGTCAGATGTAAAAACAGGCTGTTCAAATTGGACACAAAATGGTAGAAGGTTGTAGGCAGGTTGTATGATCAGGTACACTATTTTTCAGTGAAGGGGGATACTACTCATTTTAATAATTCAAATGTGTTACTTTGGCCACATTACTGATGCCCAGTTCCGATTTTTAGCCTATATCCGATTTTTTTGACCGCCTGTTTACATCTACTTTTGAAAGTGACCTATATCCGATACCTGTGTTTACACTTGCTTAACACTTGAAACAACCCGCATGCGTACAAGAGGGTTACCGAAACGAAAAAACGAAAGTAAACAACCAGCCGGCACTTTCTCGCAATGGACGCAAACGAGACCGAAATAATAATTCAAGCAATTGCTTTCCGAAGCATCTTTAGAGGTCCGCAAAATATTGGTCAGATTTTAAGGCGGAGAAGAAAGAGGAGAGCCCTTATTGCAGCCTGGGCGTATGCGGCACGTGAAAGTAACGTTATACGTCATTAAAATGCAAAAAAGTACAAGATCGTCGCATTTTCAATGACGTGCGAATCACAATGACAGGGAATATCCGATCTGTCCGTTTAGATGGCAGTCGCATTGGCAGATATCCGATTAATATCAGATTTATTTTCACATATGATTGAGGCCTGAAACGGATCTGAGAATATCCGATTCCATGTGCTTTTTTCCTGTTTACACGTTCATAATACATATCCGATCTGTGCCACATATGAGCAAAAAATCGGAATTGGGTCACTTTTACCAGGTAGTGTAAAGGCAGCCTTATATCACCACGGACAGCTGAAGTAAATAGTTCTGAGTGTTTGCTACTTTCTCCATACAGCAAATAGCCTTGCCCCCTGTGCCCACTAAATGGTAAATATTATATTACATTATATTATATTTTATGTTCTCCTATAATATTTGTCCACGCATTTAAACCCAAATTAACTTTATTTCTTACACTGCTTACACATTGAACTAGTAAATTAAGGTAATTTGGATGTAAATGTTCAAAGGTTTAGCTCCCATTGAGAAAGTTCACACCATTACAGACTAATGGATAGGGATAACTATTTTCTCTGTCTTGAGGGATAACTATTTCTGTCTTGAGGGATAATGTAATACATATGCAGAAATATTTGTTCAACTGTCCAACACTATATTTAAGATTTTATAGATTTCATCCCCCTTTAGGCTAATGCTGAGTGGCTAGCTGACGCAGCATCTGTTTTATTATTAATAAGTTGAGACAAGTAACATTATTTCTTTGGCATATTTGTATTGATTTATTGAATCCACCAAAAATGCTACACATCAGAATAAAAAAATGTATTAAAAAAACCTGAAACATAAATCAATGAATCAATCAATGGCCTTGCAATGCCAACCACACCCAGTGCTCACACAAGTAAATTCCCCCATCACCAGTTCCATTCATTACCATTACTTCAGTGATTAATTTTAAGGAAAGCACTCCTTTCCAGGGTGAGCCTTGCCCTGTTTCGGTGGCCACAGGTAAGGCCACCTGTGGCACTAAAAACCCGCTCTGCAAAGGCCTGGGATGCAGGCATCGCTAACAGGTCCAGGGCAAGAGGTTTTAGATGAGGATAAATAGTTGAACTCTGCTTATATCCTACAGGAGTTGTCAAAATGTCGTTTCGTTTTTAAAGTAGTAAATTAATTTATAATTTTAGAGAAATATCAATAGGCTACTATAATTGGGACGTGAAGTACTACCACTAGGGGGCGACCGTGGATAGGGTAAGCATAATTGACAAGGAGTAATAATGAACGCAAATCCATAGTTTTCTTATTCCAGGACATGACATTCTGCAGAAATATAGCCCAGCTATAATTACAAAATGAGCTGGAATTCTTAGAGCAAGTTGCAAGTATTCGCCGTGGCTTTTTACATGTTTAGATTCCTTCGCTTTTCTTATCAACTCATAGGCTACGACTAAACGTCCCATTTCACAACAGTAGGTCTATAGCCTACATAGCTACAGTATTTGCTGATGTGTCCTGATGGAGATATTGCATTTATGCCAAAACATGAAGTTAATTTAATCACTTATATAATGTAGGCCTACTCACATTCTCAGTTTGTGCAGAAAAATACCTAGATTTTTTATTTAGGTTTTATTTCTATTTTTTTTATTTATTTGGCTTCTTATAAAGCCTAAATGCGGCGTAAATTTCTGCATAACACAGGTTACTTTATAAGTCACATGCACACTGCAGCAATTTGTGCAACAGTATTTTGGGGTAAAAACTCTGTCTGCCTAGGATAGAAACATGTGCCTTGTTCGCCCAAACCTCTTGTGGCAACAAATAGTCTAAATGTTTTAAGTGAAACATTACATGCAGTGAAATTGCGTCTACGTAGACCGTATTTCGCTTGCCAAAGCAATGACTTTTGAGAAATGCATCCACATTAATCAATTTCCATGTTGTCTTTGAATTTGCAACTGATATGAAACTTATGTAATAAAATGTGTTATATATGGAACGTCTACGTTGTAGACGCATTTTAGCCGGGCTAAAAAAAAAGCTAAAAGATATCTTAGATGCTTAGATCTGATTTAGCGGCTCCTTGGATGATCTAATAGACGTCTAGTGCCCAGTGGGGATTATGATACAAGCTATGGTAAAGGCATAAAAGTATGGTAAACTTTTAAATGTTGGCTACGAGTTGGTAAGAAAAGTGATGGTAGTCCTATCTAAACATATAAAAAGCCACGTGTAATACTTGCAACTTTGCTCAAAGAATTCCAGCTCATTTTGTAATTATAGCTGGGCTATATTTCTACGGAATGCGATGTCGCACCTGGAATAAGAAAACTATGGGTTTGCGTTCATTATTACTCCTTGTCAGTTACGCTTACCCTATCCACGGTCGCCCCCTAGTGGTAGTAGTTCATGTCCCAATTATAGTAGGCCCTATATTTCCCTGAATATAGGGAAATACATTTTGTATTTGTTACAAAATGGCGCCGCGGATGGCAGCCTCGGTACTGCGCTCTCTGGTGCTTTTTCTGTTTTTGTTTATTTGTTCAGTTTTCAGCTCTCCCTCTCTGATCACATTCACCAGGGAGGATCTTTTGAACATTCGACAATTCACTTGTCAAACACCGTCTTTCACCCAACCGGAAAGTTTTACAGAGCTTTTAGTCGGAGGAGCAGCAGCTCTCTATGGGATTTGCCGGAGACGCCGAAGGGGGAAGCGAGCCGGAGCGCTCGTTAAACTGCGACAGCGGGGATTTCGAACTGCGTTCCCGTCTATACATCTGGCGAATGTCCGCTCTCTGGCCAACAAGATGGATGAACTTCTGCTTCTCAATAGAACAAACCCGGACTTTTCCAGATCCGCCGCCCTGTGCTTCACTGAAACCTGGCTTGGTGAGCACATCCCGGATAGCTCACTGCCGGGCTTCCAGCTCCTCCGAGCGGACCGCGTAACGGAGCTAACGGGGAAAACGAGGGGAGGCGGAATCTGCTTCTATATAAACGAAGGTTGGTGTACAGATGTCACAGTGTTGAAGAAATCAAGCAGCCCTCACCTAGAAACCCTTTTTATTGACTGTAAACCGTTTTATTCACCGCGGGAGTTCTCCTCCTTTATTCTGGTCGCTGTTTACATCCCACCTCAGGCCTGTGTTAGTGAGGCATTACAACACCTGGCTGACCAGATAACTTCCACGGAGCACAAACACCCAGACTCCCTGCTCATTGTTCTTGGGGACTTTAACAGAGCAAACCTCAGCCACGAACTGCCAAAGTACAGACAGCACATTAAGTGTCCCACCAGGGACAAAGACACACTGGACCACTGCTACACCACATTAAAGGACGCCTATCGCTCTGTCCCCCGTGCAGCTTTGGGACTCTCTGATCACTGTCTGGTTCATCTTCTCCCGACTTACAGGCAGAAACTAAAATCTGCTAAGCCTGTGGTCAAGACTGTGAGGAGATGGACTAACGAGGCAAAGCTGGAGTTACAGGCCTGCTTTGACTGCACTGATTGGAGTGTTTTTGAGGCTGCTGCTAAAGACCTGGACGATCTCACTGACACTGTGACATCTTACATCAGCTTTTGTGAGGACATGTGTGTGCCGACTAAAACCTTCTGCACATACAACAACAATAAACCCTGGTTTACTGCAAAACTCAGGCAGCTTCGTCAGGCCAAGGAGGAAGCCTACAGAAGTGGGGACAGGATCCTGTACAACCAGGCCAGAAACACACTGACAAAGGAGATCAGAGTAGCTAAGAGGAGCTACACTGAAAAGCTGAAAAACAGGTTTTCAGCCAACGACCCTGCGTCAGTGTGGAGAAGCCTGCAGGATATCACCAACTACAGGAGACCATCCCCCCACACTGTGGAGAACCTTCAACTGGCCGACGACCTGAACGTGTTTTACTGCAGGTTTGATGAGCCCACATTCACACCCCACACCCGCTCCGACATCAAACAACCAACTGCACCCCCTGCCACCCCCTCACCCCTCCCCACTGACCCCCCACCTGCACTCAAGATCTGTGAAGAGGATGTGAGTCAGCTCTTCCAGAGACAGAAGAACAGGAAGGCACCAGGCCCAGACAGTGTGTCACCCTCCTGCCTGAAAGTCTGTGCGGACCAGCTGGCCCCCATCTTCACGCAGATCTTCAACAGATCACTGGAGCTGTGTGAAGTCCCCTCCTGCTTCAAAAACTCCACAATCATCCCGGTCCCCAAGAAACCCTCTATCACAGGATTAAATGACTACAGGCCCGTTGCCCTGACGTCTGTGGTCATGAAATCCTTCGAGAGATTAGTGTTGACCCACCTGAAGGACATCACAGGCCCCCTGCTGTACCCCCTGCAGTTTGCCTACCGGGCAAACAGGTCAGTGGATGATGCAGTCAACACGGGACTGCACTACATCCTGCAACACCTCGACTCCCCAGGGACATATGTGAGGATCCTGTTTGTGGACTTCAGCTCGGCGTTCAACACCATCATCCCAGAAATCCTCTGCTCCAAACTCACCCAGCTCACTGTACCAGCCCCCACCTGTCAGTGGATCACAGACTTCCTGACAGACCGGAGGCAGCAGGTGAGGCTGGGGAACATCACATCCAGCACCCGGACAATCAGCACTGGCGCCCCCCAGGGATGTGTGCTCTCCCCTCTGCTCTTCTCCCTCTACACCAACGACTGCACCTCAGGAGACCCGTCTGTTAAACTCCTGAAGTTTGCAGATGACACAACGGTCATCGGTCTCATCCGGGATGGTGACGAGTCTGCATACAGACAGGAGGTTGAACAGCTGGCCCTCTGGTGTGGTCAGAACAACCTGGAGCTGAACAAAGTCAAAACTGTGGAGATGACAGTGGACTTCAGGAGGAGCCCCCCCAACACTGCCCCCCCTCACCATACTCAACAGCACTGTGACTGCTGTGGAAACCTTCAGGTTTCTGGGATCCACAATCTCCCAGGACCTAAAGTGGACGCCCAACATAGTCACACTCATCAAAAAGGCCCAGCAAAGGTTGTACTTCCTGCGCCAGCTCAACGGACTACAACGGACAGTCTGGACTGCAGAAAAAATCATTGGTGCCAACCTGCCCTCCATCCAGGACTTATACATCTCCAGAGTCAGGAAACGGGCAGGAAACATCACTGCAGACCCATCACACCCTGGACACAACCTGTTCCAACTTCTCCCCTCTGGTAGGCGCTACAGAGCACTGTACGCCAAAACAACCAGACACAAGAACAGCTTCTTTCCGCAGGCCGTCACTCTGATGAACACTTAATTCAGTCATACAGTGTCAGGAACAATCCCTGTGCAATAAACATGTAACACCAAAAATCCACTGTACCTATTTATTCTAAATTATAATTTGTAGTTTAACTACAGGTTTTCTTTTAACATGTACATATCATCATTGTCAATATAAATCTAAGCACGCTGTATATACTGTATATTGTATACATCCATATACTGTCAGATAACCCAACCCACTACCTCATGTATATAATGTAACCTGTTGCATTAATAATTCCATATTTATTCCAGCATCTTTGCACTCTGCACCATTGCACTATTGTCTTTTGTTTACAATTTCAGTGTTGTTGTTTTTAAAAAAAAAAAATATATATATTTATATCTGTACATAGTAGTTAAATGTTTATGTTTACCTTTGTTCAGCTTTGTTGTCCTTGTTTTTAGCTGTATGTCTATTATGGGTATGTACATTGAGAGCAACGAAAAACCGGAGTCAAATTCCTTGTATGTGTTCACATACTTGGCCAATAAAGCTGATTCTGATTCTGATTCTGATTCTGAAATTATAAATGAATTGTCGTTTTGAAATATATAAATTGTTTCAAATCTGTCACATTTGGTCTCTCATATATAATCACTATCATATCTCGAAATCCATTTATAATGTGTTGAGTGAAACAGCAGGTGGGATACTTTGCAAAAAAAAAGTTAAAATGCAAACTGAAATGTAGGCCTATTGAACATTGTTAGTGATGTCGACTAGACAATAAACAATGACGTACAAAATACTTCACAAAACAATTTAGAAAATACGCCTAATACAAGATTTAGAACACTGCCCTAAACTCTGGCCATGGGCTTGGGGAATCAGGGTAAAAGCAGACACATCAGAGAACTTTACCATGTCATATCAGATAATATCTAACAAAACCAAACGTTGGCTTTATAGATCCTTATTCCTTATATGAATCCAATCATTTGCGCTATGCTACAGTACAGTCTAAAGCCGGCGTCACTATATAAACATTAAACATACAAATATTGCATGGCCGGCAGATATTCTGACAATGTCGCGCCCAGAGTTAGGCCTAATAAAAATTTATATTGCCCCCCCCAAGGTAATTTATGCCAAAAATTACTTTGGCATAAATATAAATATCTGCGTGATGTAACTTTAGTTGCCTCTTCAGATTCCTGGTGTTTTTCACCATCTGGTTTATCACCGCATATTTCTTCTCCTGTTACAACAGTACATTCAGGTTCCGTTCCTTCTCATCATATATGGAGTCCATATATCCATCCTTTTCTTCCTTCCAACTTTTGACATACTAGTGTAGGCTTATGCTAGTATTACCTGTCACCCCCTCACGTTAGTTGCTTTGTTTTTTTGAAGTTCGCGCGAATAACAGGCAGGTAGGCAGAAAGAGGAGTTTAAATTAATCCAGTCAATGACGAGAATGCATATTCGTCAATTGGCGTCACTTCTCTCTTTTGAGGTCTAATAAATATTAGATTTCGTTACTGTTTTTATTTAGAAATATACATTTTCATCTATTTTTACTTCAACGATAACATAAACAGATTTGGTCACGTTTTTATTTTGAAATATATGTTTTAATCTTGTTCTTTTCCGTCAACGATGATAAGAAACAGATTTAGTCACAGTTTTTATATTCTAATATCCTTTTTCATCATATCTTTATTTGTCAACAATATTAGGAAGGGATTTAGTCACAGTTTTTATTCTCTAAAATCAATTTCCTCATATAACATTTTCTCGTATTCATTTTTAAAAAAGCCATTTACTAAAATGTTTTTATTTTTTTCGGGTTGACAAAATTAACACTGGTGTGAGTCACTCACTCACTGAGTCTCTGAACGTTCCATGACTTGATATGACTTCTGCTCAAACTAAACACATCTCATCTGTCTTAGCTTCCACAAATCTGGCTTAATATGGTGATATCATTTTAAATCTCCAACCACATGTATTGCCAGATGTTTGTAAAGTTATTAAAAAGCTACATTTATTCGCAAACACAAGCATAATTCATGCATGTATGATCTTACAGTAATGAATACATGGATTCTTTTTATGAATCCCTGGTGAATATGTAGTTATAATGTACTGTTATTGTAAAACCCTGTAAAGTTATAATACACTGTATATAACTATAATACACTGTTGGCATTGTGCATAGACCAATTTCTTTCGTTTTTTTTTTTACAGAGTGAAAATTCTTCATAGATTCATAACTCAACAACTAATAAAAGCTGGTTCAAGATCAAACATAATAAAACCATAATTCTCACTTAAGCCCTGTTTTGAGACCCTAGGAGGGATGGAATAGCTGGAAGCTGGAGATGCAGAAATCAGGGAGAAGCAGGGAGATGCAGAAATTCCGGTTTTCACCAGAGTTTTATTGGAGAGAGAGAGCACGACTTCTTTGCACAAATAAGCAAAGAAATTAAGATATTCACCGTTCACCCTCACAGACTCCTGGCAAAAATAATAAACTAAAACAACAAAGACAAAACAAACCAAACACAGCGAAAGCTTTTCAGTTTGCTGTCACATCTCTCTCTTTCTCCCTTTCTCTCTCTCCCTCTCTCCCCTCTCTCTCTCTCTCCCCCTCTCTTCTCCCTCTCGCCTCTCTCTCTCTCTCTCTCTGTGCATGCAGTCCCATTTTCAGCCACTACTGTGGGAAGAAGCACACTTTTAAGCGCTGGGCTGATTAGTTAGCGCAACCCAGGTGTGTGTGCCAACTTAACCAGTAGGCGTGGCCCGGACGGCCCAGGTTCCTTCACTGGTATCTGGAGCCCTGCCACACAAGGTTTATGCAGGAGACAGATGAGAGTTCCAGGAAACCTATCACCATAGAAACTGGCGCTCCATGTTCTGCATTCCCCTGCAGAGAGTCACAAGCGGAACAATGAACCCTTATAGATTACACAAGCGCTTTACTCAGATAAAGATGGACAGATTACTGCTTTCTGTGAGTGAGACAGGGAAACAGGCGTGGAGCTGGCGTGAGTCACAAAGGATCATGGGAAAAAATCAAAAACCTGCACTTTAAAATAAGGGCTGGAGGAGAGAGAGAAAAAACACAGCTTCTGCACCTTTTTTTACCCGTAAACATTGGAGGAAACGACCGAATTGGGAAAATGGGAATGTTGCCGTGTTGTGAGTCCTGAGCTTCCAGGACCACGCTGGGGCCAGTCTGAGATTCCCAAGTGTGTGTGTGTGTGTGTGTGTGTGTGTGTGTGTGTGTGTGTGTGTGTGTGTGTGTGTGTGTGTGTGTGTGTGTGTGTGTGTGTGTGTGTGTGTGTGTGGAATTAACTCCATACAGGACTGGAATATACTGAAAATATATGAAAATAAAATGTAACACTTCATAATTATGCAATATACAGTGAGCACCATAATTCATTGGACAGTGACATATTTTTGTTATTTTGGTTCTGTACTCTAGCACTTTGAGTTTGAAAGGATTTATATCAAATAACGGCTGTTCTGACAGAATATTTTCCATGAACCAAACTCTGCCTTTGATACAATGAGGTTGAAGTGCAGACTGTCAGCTTTAATTTGAGGGTATTTATTTTCATCCATATTGGATGAACCGTTTAGAAATTACAGAACCTTTTGTACATAGCCCCCCTCACTCCCTCCCTTAATGACTGTAATAGCTGTTCATTATTTGAAAGATAGATTAAACTTTAATAAGATTTATTTTATTTGAAAATATGAAGTAGCTTTAATGAGAGCACAGGAAGTAGCTTTAATGAGAGCACAGGAAGTAGCTTTAATGAGAGCACAGGAAGTAGCTTTAATAAGCACAGGAAGTAGCTTTAATGAGAGCACAGGGAGTAGCTTTAATGAGCACAGGAAGTAGCTTTAATAAGCAAAGGAAGTAGCTTTAATAAGAGCACAGGTGAGGTTCCATTCTACCGCCTCAGAGAGAAACCCAGGTGTAGTAGTTTTTTTGTGACCTGTTGGTCGGGTTCAGTCGGGCGGGGCCGGATTCCAATCATTTCAGGTCAGACCTTCTCTGTGTGGTGTTTGCGAAAGGTGTGACGGGCCCCACCTGAGGGCTTGTAACCCCCCTCCTCTGGGCCTCTCCTGAAACTGCAGCAGATTACTGGGCTTTGCAGTAAGTATGCAGATAAACATGTCCAGTCTCTAATTATTCACAGTCTGGGGACATGCAGTGTCACAACACACATGTTTTTACAACACATTTCTTAATAACACACAAGGCCAGCTGTCACTGTTTGGGTTCTGTACACTTTACCATCAGTTACAAAATGTGTTTTCATAACAATAATAATAATAATAATAATAATAATAATAATGGATGGGGCTTATTTCTCAAACCCAATGCGCTGAACAACAAAAACATTTGAATGAATCTTTTTTATGTTGCTTTTTTATCCGTGCTCACTCCCTCCCTTAATGACTGTAATAGCTGTTCATTAATTATCCGTGCTCACTCCCTCCCTTAATGACTGTAATAGCTGTTCATGAATTATCCGTGCTCACTCCCTCCCTTAATGACTGTAATAGCTGTTCATTAATTATCCGTGCTCACTCCCCTCCCTTAATGACTGTAATAGCTGTTCATTAATTATCCGTGCTCACTCCCCTCCCTTAATGACTGTAATAGCTGTTCATTAATTATCCGTGCTCACTCCCCTCCCTTAATGACTGTAATAGCTGTTAATTTTTTGAAAGATAAAATAAATCTTCTTATTAAAGTTTCATCTATTTGAAAATATTTTTCAAAAAACCTAGAAAAAGACAGACATAGTCCATTGTTAAGCCACTAATTAAGGTAATTGATAGGCATGGGATAGAAAAGATAAACTTCATGTAGCTAATGTATTATATTGACATTATAAGCATCAAATTAATATTTACATTTTCCTCTATTTTAATCAGGCATAGATTCTCTGGGATTCTATGATTACAACAGGAAACTACTGCAGCCAACAGGAAGTAAGCAAAGATCCAACATGGGTACCTGGAGATATTCCATACGGCAGTTTAACACACCTGCACAAGGAGGGCACTGTTATATCAACCCCAGTTCACCTAAAGACATGTGTGTGTAGAATTAATCATTAACATACCAGCCCCAGTTCACCTAGAGACATGTGTGTGTGGAATTAATCACTAACATACCAGCCCCAGTTCACCTAGAGACATGTATGATAGAATTATTCACTAACATACCAGCCCCAGTTCACCTAGAGACATGTATGATAGAATTATTCACTAACTTACCAGCCCCAGTTCACCTAGAGACATGTATGTGTAGAATTAGTCACTAACATACCAGCCCCAGTTCACCTAGAGCAGGGGTGTCAAACTGATTCCATCGAGGGCCGAGTGTATGCAGGTTTTTGTTCCAACCGTGCCCTACACCAGCTGATTTCACTAATTAGCTCAGCTCTTCAACCAAGGAGGTGAACTAATTAGTGGAATCAGCTGGTGTAGAGCATGGTTAGAACAAAAACTTGCATACACTCGGCCCTCGATGGAACTAGTTTGACACCACTGACCTAGAGACATGTATGTGTAGAATTATTCACTAACATACCAGCCCCAGTTCACCTAGAGACATGTATGTGTAGAATTATTCACTAACATACCAGCCCCAGTTCACCTAGAGACATGTATGATAGAAGCTGTTTGGCAGCGATGTTCAGCGATGTTCAGTGCTTACACTAAGCGGGTGGAGTCAGAGGCAGAGTTTGATTCATGGAAAATATGCTGTCAGAACAGCAGTTATTTGATATTAAAAAAAATTCATCCAGACACACTGGATCCAACAAACGAAGACAAAACTGTGATACATTCCCCACCCCTAGCTCACGGTCAAGAACAGGTTTGACAGGTAAAGCTAGGAGTCCTGAAACTCCTACACCTTTCCTCAAATCATCCCGTCCTTGTGAAAATATGCTTCCCTTTAGCCACACAGCTTGGTTTGGAAACTAGTGCAGGAACAGTAGGATCATAGACACTCTCATAGATATGGAAGAATGTGAAAACATCAACACTGCCCTTCACTGCCAGGATACCTGCCCCCTAATGGCAAAGCACACAGCTGTATTATTTCAGGATTTCACTCTATATTTTATATTACCAAATATAACCAAAAGAGCCAGTTTTAAAATCATATTTTAATAAGTAGCTTAATTTCATTTCAGCAGCCATATATGAATGTGTAATAAATATAATAAATATGTGTAGAATTTAATTTCCACATCCAAAAGGCCAAAATTAGTGAACAGACACAAATGAAAAATACATTTCAGTCAGTGTATTAGTTATAAATTGTTTTTGTAAAGTAATATTACATGGCTAGTCCTTCTAGAGAATTGCATTTCTATGGGGACACATGGTCTGATAACACTGCTGACATAATTAACCCACAATAATAATTAGCCGCAGCATGGCCGTTTCCCAGGGGACGGTCCCCAGCTCATTAGCATGGTCTTCCCTGCCTGCAATGGCTGCACAAGGAATGCACCACCCTGATGCAATAACTGCACAATTATACCACCCTGATGCAATAACTGCGCAATTATACCACCCTGATGCAATAACTGCACAATTATACCACCCTGATGCAATAACTGCACAATTATACCACCCTGATGCAATAACTGCACAATTATACCACCCTGATGCAATAACTGCACAATTATACCACCCTGATGCAATAACTGCGCAATTATACCACCCTGATGCAATAACTGCACAATTATACCACCCTGATGCAATAACTGCGCAATTATACCACCCTGATGCAATAACTGCACAATTATACCACCCTGATGCAATAACTGCACAATTATACCACCCTGATGCAATAACTACACAATTATACCACCCTGATGCAATAACTGCACAATTATACCACCCTGATGCAATAACTGCACAATTATACCACCCTGATGCAATAACTGCACAATTATACCACCCTGATGCAATAACTACACAATTATACCACCCTGATGCAATAACTGCACAATTATACCACCCTGATGCAATAACTGCGCAATTATACCACCCTGATGCAATAACTGCACAATTATACCACCCTGATGCAATAACTGCACAATTATACCACCCTGATGCAATAACTACACAATTATACCACCCTGATGCAATAACTGCACAATTATACCACCCTGATGCAATAACTGCACAATTATACCACCCTGATGCAATAACTGCACAATTATACCACCCTGATGCAATAACTGCGCAATTATACCACCCTGTGTGTGTATGTGTCTGTGTGTGTGTATGTGTGTGTGTGTGTGTATGTGTCTGTGTGTGTATGTGTCCGTGTGTGTGTGTGTGTGTGTGTGTGTATGTGTCTGTGTGTGTGTGTGTGTGTGTGCGTGTGTGTGTGCGTGTGTATGTGTCTGTGTGTGTGTATATGTGTCTGTATGTGTCCGTGTGTGTGTGTGTATGTGTCTGTGTGTGTGTGTGTGTGTGTGTGCGCGCGCGTGTGTGTGTGTGTGTGTGTGTGTGTGTGTGTGTGCGTGTGTATGTGTCTGTGTGTGTGTGTATGTGTCTGTGTGTGTATGTGTTCGTGTGTGTGTGTGTGTGCGCGTGTGTGTGTGTATATGTGTGTGTGTGGATGTGAGTGTGTGCGCGTGCCTGTGCGTGTGTGTATGTGTGTGTGTGTGTCTGTGTGCACATGTGTTTGTGTGTGTGTGCGCACATTTGTTTGTGTGTATGGCTGTGTGTGTGTGTGTGTGTGTGTTCCTGGTTTATTTTGTAACTACAGAACTGGAGTAATTATCAGTCCCAATGAACACAGGTGCCCATGTGCAGGAGGTACACAGCTGTTCACCAGTTAGCCTCTAAATATTCTTAATAATCCGTAGAGTTTGGATGGACTAAAAGCCTGGAACATTCTGGACCTTACAGGAACAGAACCAGGACCAGGATCCTACAGGACCAGAACCCTACAGGACCAGAACCAGGACCCTACAGGACCAGAACCAGGATCCTACAGGACCAGGGCCCTACAAGACCAGAACCAGGGTCCTACAGGACCAGAACCAGGGTCCTACAGGACCAGGGCCCTACAAGACCAGAACCAGGGCCCTACAGGACCAGAACCAGGGTCCTACAGGACCAGAACCAGGACCCTACAGGACCAGAATTTGAGATTTGCTGCCTAAATCACTTGATTTATCATTCGTCAACAGTGTAAAAATGCTCAAGTCACTGCAGGTCGCTGTGCACTTCCTGAACCACTTTATGCTATTCTGCCTAAATCCTCATTGATGTAGAATTGCAGCAGTTTTCTGCCTTTTTCTCAAAACTACAAAAAATGACTTAGGCACCTTTGTTATGAGGCTGTCGTTATGTATCTGTGTGTGTGTGTGTGTGTGTGTGTGTGTGTGTGTGTGTGTGTGTGTGTGTGTGTGTGTGTGTGTGTGTGTGTGTGTGTGACACTACTGTAGGCTGTCGTTATGTACACACAGGCAGCGCACAAATTTGAATGACCACAATCATAATTTAGGTACAAATGCAAAAACATTGATAAAACATTACAGACACAAAAGCCTTACTGTCAACTGTGTGTGTGTGTGTGTGTGTATGTGTGTGCCCATGTACGTGTGCATGTGTATGTGTGTGCACGTGTGTGTGTTTGTGTGTATGCACATGTGTGTGTGTTTGTGTGTGTGCATGAGACTGTGTTCCTGTTCTTGCTGATCTTGCTGTAAACTTGTTAATAAAGTTACCAGCTGCTCCTGTGTGTGTGTGTGTGTGTGTGTGTGTGTGTGTGTAGATGTGTGTGTGTGTGTGTGTGTGTGTATGTGTGTGTATGTGTGCAGATGTAAGTGGTGTGTAAGTGATCTTGCTCATGCTGAAGCGAAATGTCGCAAATACTTCTTAATGCCCACTAGATGGTGCTGTGCACTACCATTTCATTTGTCTCTCCATCACTGAACAATGAAACCCTGACAATCCCATAAAACATTTTCAGAGTTTAAAGATGAGTTCTGTTTGAGGGAACCCTGTCCGCACACAACAGAGATGTGAACAAATTATGGAACCTTTTTATAAGCCCTTAAAGCAAAGTGAGTACGAGGTGCACCCAAGGGAAGAAAGCATTTTATTTATAAACATGCATTTATTGTAGGTATGGTTTTATCTGGAGTACTTGCTGTGTTGAGTATGGCAGGTAAACGTACAGTTTTATCTGGAATACTGAGCACACCAGCGCACCTGTGTGAGGTTTGGAAGAAGGGATTGAAGAGCTCAGCCCAGTGACAGACAGAAAACCTATGTAAGTAACTGTTGAAGGGTCAGTAGACCGCCAGTGACACTGTGTAGCTGTAGGGTCAGTAGACTGCCGGTGACACTGTAACTGTTGAAGGGTCAGTAGACTGCCGGTGACACTGTGTAATTGTAGGGTCAGTAGACCGCCGGTGACACTAACTGTTGAAGGGTCAGTAGACCGCCAGTGACACTGTGTAACTGTAGGGTCAGTAGACTGCCGGTGACACTGTAACTGTTGAAGGGTCAGTAGACCGCCGGTGAAACTGTGTCGACCAGAACAACAGGTTCTGTGTGGATGTGACAGGAAAAGAGAGAGACGTTTTCCACTCTGAGGACCCCAGATATGCAACAGAAAAAAAATAAACAGCACAGAAGGAAAGAAAATGACGCGTATAAATACATGTAAAGACACCCCGATATAATGCAGATCTGTGCTGACACTCCCAGTCTCAGCCTGGGTGTGGATGCAGGCTTTGCAGGAGTGTAAATAGCACACTGCTGTTTCATGCATAACATCACCATGGAAAAGGCTAATAATACCCGGCAGCCTGTAATAAAGCCATCTAGAGTTTCGCTCCATATGACAGGTTGTGTTTCATTAATTATCACCATTCCAGCTGAAAAAGGAAGAGAAAGGAATCAGGGTCATGTGACCTATAGTTTTTTAGGATTGCTTTGACTGATTTTGCACAGCAGAATTTCAATGTACAAAACTCAAAATGCAAAGTGCCAAACTGACTTTCAAAATTCATACTCTAAGACACTACATCCTATGCTGACATACAAAGTGTAAAACTGTTAACGCAAAGTGCTAAACTGACTTGCGGAATTCTTACCTTAGGACACTACATCCTATGCTGACATACAAAGTGCAAAACTGTTAATACAAAGTGCCAAACTCTAAATCATATGCTCCATTCTCAGAATACAGCCACCTAATATTACAACAATGTTCAAATGCTTATTACTACAAATGCAGATCACTAAATCAATTCAACAGGTGTTTGTAGTCATGTCTCAGTACTTCCAACAACCTTGCCCAGGTGAGTAGCATTGCAACACAATTGATAATCTCTTCACCACTACATAAAAGGCTGCTTAGAAACCTGAATGGCAGTTTCTGACAACATGGAGCAGGTCAGTGAGGTTGAGGTTGGTAACGAAGGACAGGGTCATGGTTGTGGTCGTGGTCATGGTCGTGGACCATGTACAGTAAATATACAGTATATAGGTAATAGGTACTGTACATGCCTAGTTTGCCTAGACCCAGCCCTGAGACCATTGGGCAGGCCCACACACATCCATCCCTGATTGGTCAGCCTGACCCTCTGCTGGGGGCATAGTACAACTCCGTGCGCCTCATACATTTTCTGGATGGGCTGTACAACCGTCTCGTACAGCTAAATGCTCAGATGGTGTTCATCATTGTCT
>CM056376.1:84781569-84789069 GCA_029718625.1 Synaphobranchus kaupii | reverse complement strand
CACACAGCATCTCTGTCTCTGTCTCTCTCACACACACACACACACACACACACACACACACACACAGCATCTCTGTCTCTCTCTCTCTCACACACACACACACACACACACACACACACATACAGCATCTCTGTCTCTCTCTTTCTCACACACACACACACACACACACACACACACACACACACACACACATACAGCATCTCTCTCACACACACACACACACACACACACACACACACACAGCATCTCTGTCTCTCTCTCTCACACACACACACACACACACACACACACACACATACAGCATCTCTGTCTCTCTCACTCACACACACACACACACACACACACACACACATACAGCATCTCTGTCTCTCTCTCACACACACACACACACACACACACACACACACATACAGCATCTCTGTCTCTCTCTCTCTCTCTCACACACACACACACAGCATCTCTGTCTCTCTCACACACACACACACACACACACACACACATACAGCATCTCTGCCTCTCTCTCACACACACACACACACACACAGCATCTCTGTCTCTCTCTCTCACACACACACACACACACACACACACATACAGCATCTCTCTCTCTCTCTCTCACACACACACACACACACACACACACACAGCATCTCTGTCTCTCTCTCTCACACACACACACACACACACACACACACACACACACATACAGCATCTCTGTCTCTCACACACACACACACACACACACACACACACACACACACATACAGCATCTCTGTCTCTCTCTCACACACACACACACACACACACACACACACACACACACAGCATCTGTCTCTGTCTCTCTCTCTCTCTCACACACACACACACACACACAGCATCTCTGTCTCTCTCTCTCACACACACACACACACACACACACACACAGCATCTCTGTCTCTCTCTCTCTCTCTCACACACACACACACACACACATACAGCATCTCTGTCTCTCTCTCACACACACACACACACACACACACACACACACACACACACATACAGCATCTCTGTGTCTCTCTCTCTCTCACACACACACACACACACACACACACACACATACAGCATCTCTGTCTCTCTCTCACACTCACACACACACACACAGCATCTCTGTCTCTCTCACACACACACACACACACAGCATCTCTGTCTCTCTCTCACACACACACACACACACACACACACACACAGCATCTGTCTCTCTCTCTCTGTCTCTCTCACACATACACACGCACTCTTGCACGCACACAGACAGCATATCTCTCTCACACATACACACTCTCACATACACATTGTTCCTTTCTAAGTCCATTCACTGTGTTGCAGACGTGGTAGATTTTAGTTGCAGCATTTTCTTATTTTTATTATTATTTACGCTCTTTACGCATTATTTACGCTCTTAGTTTTTATTTTATTTTTTTCAACAATAGACTATTTGAACATGAAATCGAGGATAATAGTCACCATTGTAATCCACTCATAACATAACCATAATTCCACTGTAATTCCACACACATACTGTAGTATGATCCAGCCTCACACCTCTGTAATACTCTATAATCTCCTCCATGCTGAGCCAATGGTTCATGTTGCAGTGCTTTGGCCCCACAGCTGCCAGTATAATCAGCCTTTTGTTTTATACCAACAGTACCGTCTTTGTTATCGCTGTTCTTTTTTCATACTCTAATAGGGAGAGTCTGTTTCGGAGGACCAGACGCGACAGAAAGGAATCAGAAAGTCTCCACTAAGTGAAGACCAATAGAACAGAAGGGTCTCCGTAAACACAAATAGCTCCGTCCTCAATCTGAGGAAGCACTCAGAATTATAAACAAATTAACTCGAATTATATGGGTGACAAAACTTAAACTACGAGAATTGATTAGCAGAAAGCTAAGTACCTCTGGCCTCCAGTAAGAGAGGGCGGACTGAAAGAGGTACGGAAAGAAAATAAATAAATCAAAGCAACCCCACTAATAGGGCGGATTAGTACAAATTAGTAGGCTTGAAAAGACAAGCAGCGAGACTAAAACTCCTCTAATTCCAGACAGCAGTGAGTTCGAAAGGAGAAAATAAATAAAGCAGCAAACAAAAGAGGGTAGAGAAACAAGGACTGAAAAATAGAGTAAAAACGGGAAAAAGAAGATCTAGAGATCAACCCTAACCGGACCTTCCTGCTTTACTTGAAGAATATTCAAGCAAAACAGTCTCCGCGTCCTATACCTTACCGGCTACCAGTGAAAAGCGAGATAACATGGAAGCACGGAAGCAGGAAGACGCAGCGTTTAAATAACCGGCGGACGAGCCGCACAGGTGAAATCACTAATTGCTGGAACGAACGATCTGCAGACAGCTTTGGTTTGAAATATCAACCTTTACAGAAATTGCATATACTGCAATATATTGTACACACATATATATATATATATATATGATTCATATATTCACATATTTGGGTGTGTTTTTGTAAATATATATCACTATCAGAAAGTGGTAAAAATGTGTATAGTTGCTCATATATTGTGAAGTATCACAATATATTTTCTGATCTCAATAATATGTTTTGTTCCAATATATTGCATTATATTTAATATCCATAAGGGAGGCGTTAGAACTTTCCAGTGTGTATAACTCACACAATTTTTATTTTATTTTTTAAACACCATACTGTCTTTGATTTTATAATATAACCAGGTTTGGCGTTTGCTTTCTAATACAACGACTAATACTACTACTACTAATAATAATAATAATAATAAATGTATTTGTAAATGCCTTCGGAGTAACACTAATATTACTGATACTGCTATCAATAGCACTGGTAGACCGAATGTAAAAAGAGCAATGATAATGTAATACTAATCATATAAAACTTGTAAAAACAGTAATAGTTTCTCATAAGAAACTTTATGGTATATTGGTTGGTAGATTTTTCAGAACACATAATTATGACCTAACATACTGTAATTGAGACGGATACGTCTCAACCACTAGGGGCAAAGTTTATACAGTTCAAATAGGCTACGTATCGTCATGCAGTTAAAATTACTGCAAACACTTTCATTTAGTTGTAGTTCATGGTAGGCTAAAGCACAGAATTCACGCCTATGTCTTTGACAAAAAGTCAGCGAGAGAAAATACTTCGAAAAACAAAACCTCTGCTCTCAAAATAAGAGAGGAATCTAAAGAGGCGACAAAAACAAACAATAAGGGAAACAACCCAGAAGTATCGTGCGAAACGCTCGTAGGCAAGAGCGAGAAATAGAACGACAGAAAAACAGACTCTAGCTCGCACTAAAAGCGAGAATACGTAGTAAGCTTTCTAAACATACTGCTATCAAGACCCGCGTTGTTTAAGAAAGTAGAAACAAAGCGTTCGATAGGGAGTACTGGTCCTATACCTTACCGGCTTGAATGTTAAGCGAAATAACATGGAAGCGCCGATACCGGAAGATGCAAAGTATAAATAGCGGGCGGAAACAACGAACAGGTGAAATCACTAAGTGCTGGCGTGAAACGAAAACTCGTCGTGGAATAAGGAAAATCCGCTTAATACAGGTAAAAGGAACGAACGCCCGCAGAGCTTGCGAAAGGCAAGCACAACCCATGACAGGCTAAGGTTACAAATAACAATATTGCCTATCGTAGCTCACACTAATTAAACTAGCTCTATTCCAAAGCAATGCCATCCAAACTTTCCTAAATTATTTAATTTAATTGGCCCTGTGTTTTCTCATCTTACCATCTCAAGAGAATGTGGTCAATGAAACTGTATATGCCACATCAAACTGTAAAGGGACAATAATTTATAATGGAAATAATCTGAGATTCACATGTGTTGCAATAACTACACTACATGGTATGTTTGAACAATTGTCTGCATCCAGTGCTTTGGGTCTATGAAAAGCACAGCATGAATAAAATGTATTATTATTATTATTATTATTATTATTATTATTATTATTATTATTATTATTATTATTATGTATTTATTGATGTATTTATTTATTTGGAATATTTAGATTTCTAGAAACCTGTGTGGTCCTACAGAGCCTAGACATTCTTGTGTTCACAAAATTCTGTTCGCAAATAACATAACTATTATTTTGTTAACAAATTAGGATACTTATTTGGCATCATCTGACCCACACACATACAGTAGGCTACATTGACAGGGCGAACATGTCTGGATAGGTTTGTGAAAATGCTATATGTAGGCTATTTTCAATGTCAACATATTTCTATTCTTTCTCTGCATTTATTTATTCATCCCCCCTTTCTCTATTGTAAATTATCATTCTTGGTGTAAATGTCTGTTTGTGAATTGTAGAGAAATCTGTAGCAGCAGCGAACATTTTAACACCTGTACATTTTCTAAAGTAAACTTTACAACAAAGTATAAACATACAGTATCCTTTCTGGAGTGTAATTATTTGTTAACTGTTTAAAACATTAATTGAAATGATATGTTGTTCCATTTTTGTTATTTGACATTTAAAGTTTGAATGACCACAGTCTCTTCACATGCTAAGATGAAAAAAACACAGGGCCAAGTTGCATTAAATAATTTAGGAAAGTTTGGATAGCATTGCTTTGGAATAGAGCTAGTTTAATTAGTGTGAGCTACGATAGGCAATATTGTTAGTTGTAACTTGGCCACATTTTGATATCAATACGTTTAAAGGCAGGCCTAGTTTTTGCAAGTTGGAATGCTTTTTTTACGTTGAAAACTTGTTTTTTTGTGAGATATTTTATACTGTATATATACAGGGGGTGGACAACATATCGGAAACATATCTGAAAAATGGCTTTAACTTTGAAGCATCTAAACCACTTGGTAGGATAGTTGCTAATAACCACAGAACTACAGCTCTAAAAATCACCACAGAATTGAAACAATCCATATCTGAACCAGTCTCAACAAAAACAGCACATCGTGAGCTTCACAGAGCTGGTATTTATGGCAGGGCTCCCATTCGGAAGCCATTTGTATCCAAGGCTAATGCACAAAAATGCATAACATGGTGTAAGGAACACAAAACCTGGACCCCTGAGCAATGGACAAAAGTGATATGGTCTGATGAGTCATATTTTACTCTTTTTAATACATCTGGACGGGTTTATGTTTGGAGAAAGCCTAAGGAGGCATTCAATCCACAATGTCTGTTGCCAACTGTTAAGTATGGTGGTGGTTCTGTAATGGTATGGTGGTGGTTCTGTAATGGTATGGTGGTGGTTCTGTAATGGTATGGCGGTGGTTCTGTAATGGTATGGTGGTGGTTCTGTAATGGTATGGTGGTATGGCGGTGGTTCTGTAATGGTATGGTGGTGGTTCTGTAATGGTATGGCCAGCCATTTCATGGGAATCACTGAGTCCAATGATTGCTCTGCATGGACATGTATTGTAATGGGCAAACGATATAAAACCATTTTACAAGACCAGGTGCACCCTATGCTGCAAACACTGTTCCCTCATGATGTCCCCATATTCCAACATGATAACGCCCCCATACACACTGCTAAAAACATTAAAGAATGGTTCCAAGAACACAAGGATGATGTCAAATTAATTCCATGGCCTGCACAATCACCAGATCTAAAACATAATTGAAACGTTATGGGAAGTTCACCTCCTTCATCCCTTAAAGAACTGGAGACTCTCCTTCTTGAACAATGGGCCAATATCCCACTACACACAGTTCAGAAATTGTATGACCACATTCCTAGAAGGATAGAAACTCTTTTGAAGGCAAATGGTGGGCATACTCGTTATTACTTACTAGATATTCCGTTTTAGTAGGTGCTTCCGATATTTTGTCCACCCCCTGTAGGTAAACATTTGGATGAGTGGGAAAAGCGCCAATACGCGGTCTCTGTGCCGCCTCTTGAAACAGCTTAACATTGTGCTGAAGAGCATAACACTGGAACATTGCATTTTACTGTTAATCGGGGTAGCCATTTCAAAAAAATCACATTACAGATTTCACAGACTGGTTTCTGTTCACCAGGGCAAATAGCAGCAATTATCATAATTGTTTAATCACGTCAACATTCCCAGACTAATCAACACTAATCAAATTACCCGACATGTCTCTTTAATTATCATAAATGGAAATGATGTGAGGGCAACAGGAACTTGGAATGCATCTGAGTCACAGCTTTTAGGATTATTTAGCCTACATACTTGTTGGGTTTCACATCCTTTGTTCATTGAAAGCATTTCATGTTCTCGCTTTCTTCGTATTGTCGCGTGGGGATTTTACCTCATAAAAATATTTGAGTGTTCCCCTGTAACGACCTTTCTGTTTCCCGCCATCTACAACTTTCGCAACGCGTTACTTATGAGCCTCTAAACGGGCCAAAATGCGCGCCCAGACCGTTTCTCAATACGGTTTATGTGTCCACACAGAAGATAATATTTGTCAGAAAACAACACTTACCAGTTTCCTTTCCATTCCCAGATCATTCAATGTGAAACTCGCTTCTTAACGGCACTCATGTTTTTTTAAAATTAACTATCGGGAAATGGAAAAAAGTTTTGCGTTTGACACAGTTTAGATAGCTAATGTAGCTAGATGTGAGCAGCTGCCAGCACTTGTATTTCAGGCTATAGGCTATTGTGTTTGTGCATTGCGTCAAGTGCAAAGATAAATACAATTTAAAATAATAATAAATATTAATTATGCTCTGATACCTTTTTGAGAGCAATTACATTTTTTTATTGAGTTGAGAGGTGGGGTGGTAACAGCATAATTAATAAAAATACAAACCCAAACGTTTATATAAATAGCAAACACAATAAAAAATAATCAGAAATATGCAATTGATCAAATGTTAGCACTTCCCCAATAGAAAGAAATACCAGCCGCGACACATGAGCAAACTAAGGATTTTCCCCTGAATATGGAAGATCGAAAGATCAACCCCATTTTAGACACCGTTCCAAGGGCAAATCAGTTGGATATCTGTAGACTATTTGCATGCATTTTTAAGGATAACCAAATGACCTCTTGCACAACCAAAAGACCTTTTGAATATATTAGCGAGATGCGACCTATTTAATCTCTGCACACTTAATCGATAAACTATTGTACGTAAAGTGACGGCGGAATGCAGTAAGAAAGTTTTTTTGGTGGAGGAGCACCTCCTGCACGCAGCCGAAGGGGGGAGTTAGCAGCGTGTTTAAAAACTACAGAATGGAGGTCCTCCTGGTCCACCTTAAAAAGCCCCATTTTCGGTGTATAGGTTCCTGAAAGCGATTTGTACCGATAGCGAGCGGACGGGTTTACATGCTCTGCTGCGATTTGTGTGGACGGCAGACATAGTTTGTTTGGGGGCAGTATAGAGGTGCAAGTTTAAGAACAGAGCGGAAGAGGGAACATTTGCTGTGGAGTTCATTCCCCTTTGAGCAGACATGGATACTGATCATACTGTAGTGTATGGAACGGCGTTGTCTTCGTGGATCTG
>CM056376.1:84741569-84774069 GCA_029718625.1 Synaphobranchus kaupii | reverse complement strand
CCTGCCCTTTTTCTCACTGGCATGATATGTGTGCAAATTTGTGCCCTCACAAGATAGCTTGTATTTATCTGAGTCTGTCATATATGTCAACTGAATTTAACCCAGTTTTCACACAGGAAAATGTTCATTGTTGATTAAACTATTAATAGTTTATATTAGTTTGAAAGGGATCGTGTGTACTCTATCAGAGTTGCTTTATGTTGAGAGGGCAGTAGCAGACAAGTCGTGCATATCTTCTTACTCATTACTGTTGGTCTGCAATCCCCCAGAATAATAATAATAATAATAAACTTTATTTATATAGCACCTTTCATATCATAAAATGCAGCTCAAAGTGCTTTACAAGAGCAACAATAGAAATAAATGACACAGGTATTAAGATAAGATTTTTAAAAAAAACATAAGATAATAAAAATTGATAATGATAATAGTAGAAATTAAATAAAAATAAAAAATAAAAATAATAGTAAAAATAAAATTGATAAAGAAAATAATAATAGTAATAAAATAAATTGATAATGATAAAAACAATCCTAAGATATAAAAAGCATAAAACAAGTATAAGAAATATAAAACAAATATAACATAATAACAATAGTATTAAAAAAATAAAAGGTTGAATTAATTAAAAGCAAGATCATAAAAATGGGTTTTGAGCTGTTTCTTAAAACTATCAACAGAGGCTGCTTCTCTTATTTCTAATGGGAGTTGGTTCCAAACCTTTGGTGCATAAGAACAGAAAGCTGCTTCACCATACTTTTTGTAATTCATTTTTGGGGCATTGAGCAAGCCAGCACTAGACGATCTAAGGGAACGGTTTGGAACATACTTAGATAAGCAATCACAGAGGTATGAAGGTGCTAAACCATTTAGGGCCTTATAAACAAGTAAAATAATTTTAAAATCAATCCTCAATGTTACAGGGAGCCAGTGCAATGAGGCTAGAACTGGTGTAATGTGTTCTCTTTTCCTGGTTTTTGTTAAAATTCTGGCTGCTGCATTTTGTACAAGTTGCAGCCTATCAATAGTTTTTTTTAGGTAATCCAGTAAAGAGTGCATTGCAATAATCTAGGCGAGAGAATACAAAGGCATGGGTCAACTTTTTGGCATCTTCCAGTGAGAAGTAGGGTCTAACTCTTGCAATATTTCTTAAATGAAAAAAGGCAATCTTTGTATGAATGCACTGGGGAAGTCCTCCAATCCCCCAGAATGCACTGGGGGAAGTCCTCCAATCCCCCAGAACCAGCTTGATGGAGAATATTGTTTTTCATTAGTGAAGTCCATGCCTCAAAGAATTCAGGCCATCATAAAAGCCTGAGGAGGAGCAACAAAGTACAAATTGTGTTTTTTCCTCAACATTGAGTGATTCCATAATTCTTTCTTCTACTTGATCTGGAAAGAAAATATGCCATTAATTAAAATAATTTAATTTAATTTGTTGGAGGTATGTTTCACGAAGCCAGAATGTTCAGCAATTGAACAAAAATGGTTTTGTGTCATATCTGATTTGTTTATTTGCTACAAAGTAAAAAAGCTGGGTGAACATCCTCTAAGTGTGGTGATTCCATAATTTTTGCCAGGGGTTATAGTAGTGCAGAGTGGTGTTTTCTATTACAGTTTTTTACGATTGCTTTGACTCATTTTGCACAACAGAGTTTCAATGTGCAAAACTCTTAACATAGAATGCTATACTGCTCATTTTGGGTTCAAAATGTAATATAGCATGCAAAATAAAAATACCAGTGTCAAATCAGAGAATATTATATGCAAAAGTTTATCACAGCACCAGAACATTAGATATTTCAAACAATTAAGTTAAATCATTGCTGCATTTTCAATATACAACAGTCATCATGAAATAATGCTGCCAAACACAAAATCCTTCTGATAAAAAAAGAGTTTGAAAGTGTTTTTTGGTCATAACGCAAAATGCTATACTCCTAATCTTGGGCTCAAAATCATATATAGCATGCACAATAGAAACAACTGTACCAAATTAGATTGTATTCGATTTATTATGTTAGTGTGACAAACAAAATATTAGATTAGATTATATGAAGTTTAATCATTAAATAAAATCATACAGTAATGCAGTACTGTAAACGCAACTGTATTGTACAGTAAAAACAAAAACAACAGTAAAAGCAAAAACAGTTACAGTAACAACACACTTTACTGTAAAGTAAAAAAAAAAACTGCTTCTCGGTGCTTAAGCAGCATTTTGCCTCTCCGCTACATTTGGCCACAGAATTTTGTTGAAGTCGCATCTGATGTCTTCGTTGGCAAGACAGCGCTGGTAAAATCTTTTAGAGTGCCTTATCCACCCCTGACACTGCTGGGCTGTAATGTCGCATGCCTCATCCATGGCCTGAAGGAGCGTTTCCTGCTCATATGGACACCTATCGTATACCTTCCACCTCCAGGCCAAGAAAAACTCCTTGATGGGGTTCAGAAAGGAGGAGTAAGGTGGAAGGAATTGGAATCGGAACTCTGGATGGGCTGTAAACCAGTCTTGCACAGCCAATGCACGATGGAAGTTTACATTGTCCCAGACAATGATGAGCACCATCTGAGCATTTGGCTGTACAAGACGGTTGTACAGCCCATCCAGAAAATGTATGAGGCGCACGGAGTTGTATGCCCCCAGCAGAGGGTCAGGCTGACCAATCAGGGATGGATGTGTGTGGGCCTGCCCAATGGTCTCAGGGCCGGGTCTAGGCAAACTAGGCATGTACAGTACCTATTACCTATATACTGTATATTTACTGTACATGGTCCACGACCATGACCACAACCATGATCCTGTCCTTCATTACCAACCTCAACCTCACTGACCTGCTCCATGTTGTCAGAAACTGCCATTCAGGTTTCTAAGCAGCCTTTTATGTAGTGGTGAAGAGATTATCAATTGTGTTGCAATGCTACTCACCTGGGCAAGGTTGTTGGAAGTACTGAAACATGACTACAAACACCTGTTGAATTGATTTAGTGATCTGCATTTGTAGTAATAAGCATTTGAACATTGTTGTAATATTAGGTGGCTGTATTCTGAGAATGGAGCATATGATGTAGAGTTTGGCACTTTGTATTAACAGTTTTGCACTTTGTATGTCAGTATAGGATGTAGTGTCTTAAGGTAAGAATTCTGCAAGTCAGTTTAGCACTTTGCGTTAACAGTTTTACACTTTGTATGTCAGCATAGGATGTAGTGTCTTAGAGTATGGATTTTGAAAGTCAGTTTGGCACTTTGCATTTTGAGTTTTGTACATTGAAATTCTGCTGTGCAAAATGAGTCAAAGCAATCGTAAAAAAACTGTAATGCCTCTCTGGTGTGGTAACTCCAGACACCCTCCATTATGTCTCTGGTTCATCTCCTCTTACTGAGAGAACCCAAGACCCTGTTCTGTTCAGCCTATACCTGCAAATAATGAACCAAAGACTACACCTGGGCTCCTCCACCCCGACCTTCTCACTCTGTCCAGCTCTAATACCTGACCGTAACCCCAACTGTCCACCCTAACCTTCTCACTCTGTCCAGCTCTAATACCTGACCGTAACCCCAACCGTCCACCCGAACCTTCTCACTCTGTCCAGCTCTAATACCTGACCGTAACCCCAACCGTCCACCCGAACCTTCTCACTCTGTCCAGCTCTAATACCTGACCGTAACCCCAACCGTCCACCCCAACCTTCTCACTCTGTCCAGCTCTAATACCTGACCGTAACCCCAACCGTCCACCCGAACCTTCTCACTCTGTCCAGCTCTAATACCTGACCGTAACCCCAACTGTCCACCCTGACCTTCTCACTCTGTCCAGCTCTAATACCTGACCGTAACCCCAACCGTCCACCCGAACCTTCTCACTCTGTCCAGCTCTAATACCTGACCGTAACCCCAACCGTCCACCCGAACCTTCTCACTCTGTCCAGCTCTAATACCTGACCGTAACCCCAACCGTCCACCCCAACCTTCTCACTCTGTCCAGCTCTAATACCTGACCGTAACCCCAACCGTCCACCCGAACCTTCTCACTCTGTCCAGCTCTAATACCTGACCGTAACCCCAACTGTCCACCCTGACCTTCTCAATCTGTCCATCTCTAATACCTAACCGTAACCCCAACTGTCCACCCTAACCTTCTCACTCTGTCCAGCTCTAATACCTGACCATAACCCCAACCGTCCACCCCAACCTTCTCACTCTGTCCAGCTCTAATACCTGACCGTAACCCCAACCATCCACCCCAACCTTCTCACTCTGTCCAGCTAGCAATTAGCAGTGTGCTGTGGCCCACATATCCAGTATTGCAATTAGCAGTGTGCTGTGGCCCACATATCCAGTATTGCAGTTAGCAGTGTGCTGTGGCCCACATATCCAGTATTGCAGTTAGCAGTGTGCTGTGGCCCACATATCCAGTATTGCAGTTAGCAGTGTGCTGTGCCCCACATATCCAGTATTGCAGTTAGCAGTGTGTTGTGGCCCATATCCAGTATTGCAATTAGCAGTGTGCTGTGGCCCACATATCCAGTATTGCAGTTAGCAGTGTGCTGTGGCCCATATATCCAGTATTGCAGTTAGCAGTGTGCTGTGGCCCACATATCCAGTATTGCAATTAGCAGTGTGCTGTGGCCCACATATCCAGTATTGCAGTTAGCAGTGTGCTGTGCCCCACATATCCAGTATTGCAGTTAGCAGTGTGTTGTGGCCCATATCCAGTATTGCAGTTAGCAGTGTGCTGTGGCCCACATATCCAGTATTGCAGTTAGCAGTGTGCTGTGGCCCACATATCCAGTATTGCAATTAGCAGTGTGCTGTGGCCCACATATCCAGTATTGCAGTTAGCAGTGTGCTGTGGCCCACATATCCAGTATTGCAATTAGCAGTGTGCTGTGGCCCACATATCCAGTATTGCAGTTAGCAGTGTGCTGTGGCCCACATATCCAGTATTGCAGTTAGCAGTGTGCTGTGGCCCATATATCCAGTATTGCAGTTAGCAGTGTGCTGTGGCCCACATATCCAGTATTGCAGTTAGCAGTGTGCTGTGGCCCACATATCCAGTATTGCAGTTAGCAGTGTGCTGTGGCCCACATATCCAGTATTGCAGTTAGCAGTGTGCTGTGGCCCATATATCCAGTATTGCAGTTAGCAGTGTGCTGTGGCCCATATCCAGTATTGCAGTTAGCAGTGTGCTGTGGCCCACATATCCAGTATTGCAATTAGCAGTGTGCTGTGGCCCATATCCAGTATTGCAGTTAGCAGTGTGGTGTGGCCCACATATCCAGTATTGCAGTTAGCAGTGTGCTGTGGCCCATATATCCAGTATTGCAATTAGCAGTGTGCTGTGGCCCATATCCAGTATTGCAGTTAGCAGTGTGCTGTGGCCCATATATCCAGTATTGCAGTTAGCAGTGTGCTGTGGCCCATATATCCAGTATTGCAGTTAGCAGTGTGCTGTGGCCCATATATCCAGTATTGCAGTTAGCAGTGTGCTGTGGCCCATATATCCAGTATTGCAGTTAGCAGTGTGCTGTGGCCCATATCCAGTATTGCAGTTAGCAGTGTGCTGTGGCCCATATATCCAGTATTGCAGTTAGCAGTGTGCTGTGGCCCATATCCAGTATTGCAGTTAGCAGTGTGGTGTGGCCCACATATCCAGTATTGCAATTAGCAGTGTGCTGTGGCCCATATATCCAGTATTGCAGTTAGCAGTGTGCTGTGGCCCATATATCCAGTATTGCAGTTAGCAGTGTGCTGTGGCCCACATATCCAGTATTGCAGTTAGCAGTGTGCTGTGGCCCATATATCCAGTATTGCAGTTAGCAGTGTGGTGTGGCCCACATATCCAGTATTGCAGTTAGCAGTGTGGTGTGGCCCACATATCCAGTATTGCAGTTAGCAGTGTGCTGTGGCCCACATATCCAGTATTGCAGTTAGCAGTGTGCTGTTGCCCACATATCCAGTATTGCAGTTAGCAGTGTGCTGTTGCCCACATATCCAGTATTGCAGTTAGCAGTGTGCTGTGGCCCATATATCCAGTATTGCAGTTAGCAGTGTGTTGTGGCCCACATATCCAGTATTGCAGTTAGCAGTGTGCTGTGGCCCATATATCCAGTATTGCAGTTAGCAGTGTGCTGTGGCCCATATCCAGTATTGCAGTTAGCAGTGTGGTGTGGCCCACATATCCAGTATTGCAATTAGCAGTGTGCTGTGGCCCATATATCCAGTATTGCAGTTAGCAGTGTGCTGTGGCCCATATATCCAGTATTGCAGTTAGCAGTGTGCTGTGGCCCACATATCCAGTATTGCAGTTAGCAGTGTGCTGTGGCCCATATATCCAGTATTGCAGTTAGCAGTGTGGTGTGGCCCACATATCCAGTATTGCAGTTAGCAGTGTGGTGTGGCCCACATATCCAGTATTGCAGTTAGCAGTGTGCTGTGGCCCACATATCCAGTATTGCAGTTAGCAGTGTGCTGTTGCCCACATATCCAGTATTGCAGTTAGCAGTGTGCTGTTGCCCACATATCCAGTATTGCAGTTAGCAGTGTGCTGTGGCCCATATATCCAGTATTGCAGTTAGCAGTGTGTTGTGGCCCACATATCCAGTATTGCAGTTAGCAGTGTGGTGTGGCCCACATATCCAGTATTGCAGTTAGCAGTGTGCTGTGGCCCACATATCCAGTATTGCAGTTAGCAGTGTGCTGTTGCCCACATATCCAGTATTGCAGTTAGCAGTGTGCTGTTGCCCACATACACAGGCGGCAGTGTAGTATAATGGTTAAGGAACTGGGCTTGTAACCGAAAGGTTGCAGGTTCAATTCCCAGGTAGGACACTGCCGTTGTACCCTTGAGCAAGGTACTTAACCTGAATTGCTTCAGTATATATCCAGCTGTATAAATGGATAAATGTAATAAGAAGTTGTGTAAGTCGCTCTGGATAAGAGCGTCTGCTAAATGCCTGAAATGAAATGTAAATGAAATGTATATCCAGTATTGCAGTTAGCAGTGTGCTGTGGCCCATATATCCAGTATTGCAGTTAGCAGTGTGCTGTGGCCCATATATCCAGTATTGCAGTTAGCAGTGTGGTGTGGCCCACATATCCAGTATTGCAGTTAGCAGTGTGCTGTGGCCCATATATCCAGTATTGCAGTTAGCAGTGTGCTGTGGCCCATATATCCAGTATTGCAGTTAGCAGTGTGCTGTGGCCCACATATCCAGTATTGCAGTTAGCAGTGTGGTGTGGCCCATATATCCAGTATTGCAGTTAGCAATGTGCTGTGGCCCATATATCCAGTATTGCAGTTAGCAGTGTGGTGTGGCCCACATATCCAGTATTGCAGTTAGCAGTGTGCTGTGGCCCACATATCCAGTATTGCAGTTAGCAGTGTGCTGTGGCCCACATATCCAGTATTGCAGTTAGCAGTGTGCTGTGGCCCATATATCCAGTATTGCAGTTAGCAGTGTGCTGTGGCCCACATATCCAGTATTGCAATTAGCAGTGTGCTGTGGCCCATATATCCAGTATTGCAGTTAGCAGTGTGCTGTTGCCCACATATCCAGTATTGCAGTTAGCAGTGTGCTGTGGCCCACATATCCAGTATTGCAGTTAGCAGTGTGGTGTGGCCCACATATCCAGTATTGCAGTTAGCAGTGTGCTGTTGCCCACATATCCAGTATTGCAGTTAGCAGTGTGCTGTGGCCCATATATCCAGTATTGCAGTTAGCAGTGTGCTGTGGCCCATATATCCAGTATTGCAGGTAGCAGTGTGCTGTGGCCCACATATCCAGTATTGCAGTTAGCAGTGTGGTGTGGCCCACATATCCAGTATTGCAGTTAGCAGTGTGCTGTGGCCCACATATCCAGTATTGCAGTTAGCAGTGTGCTGTTGCCCACATATCCAGTATTGCAGTTAGCAGTGTGCTGTGGCCCACATATCCAGTATTGCAGTTAGCAGTGTGCTGTTGCCCACATATCCAGTATTGCAGTTAGCAGTGTGCTGTTGCCCACATATCCAGTATTGCAGTTAGCAGTGTACTGTGGCCCACATATCCAGTATTGCAGTTAGCAGTGTGCTGTGGCCCACATATCCAGTATTGCAGTTAGCAGTGTGCTGTGGCCCATATATCCAGTATTGCAGTTAGCAGTGTGCTGTGGCCCATATATCCAGTATTGCAGTTAGCAGTGTGGTGTGGCCCACATATCCAGTATTGCAGTTAGCAGTGTGCTGTGGCCCACATATCCAGTATTGCAGTTAGCAGTGTGGTGTGGCCCACATATCCAGTATTGCAGTTAGCAGTGTGCTGTGGCCCACATATCCAGTATTGCAGTTAGCAGTGTGCTGTGGCCCACATATCCAGTATTGCAGTTAGCAGTGTGCTGTGGCCCATATATCCAGTATTGCAGTTAGCAGTGTGGTGTGGCCCATATATCCAGTATTGCAGTTAGCAGTGTGCTGTGGCCCACATATCCAGTATTGCAGTTAGCAGTGTGCTGTGGCCCACATATCCAGTATTGCAGTTAGCAGTGTGCTGTGGCCCACATATCCAGTATTGCAGTTAGCAGTGTGCTGTTGCCCACATATCCAGTATTGCAGTTAGCAGTGTGCTGTTGCCCACATACACAGGCGGCAGTGTAGTATAATGGTTAAGGAACTGGGCTTGTAACCGAAAGGTTGCAGGTTCAATTCCCAGGTAGGACACTGCCGTTGTACCCTTGAGCAAGGTACTTAACCTGAATTGCTTCAGTATATATCCAGCTGTATAAATGGATAAATGTAATAAGAAGTTGTGTAAGTCGCTCTGGATAAGAGCGTCTGCTAAATGCCTGAAATGAAATGTAAATGAAATGTATATCCAGTATTGCAGTTAGCAGTGTGCTGTGGCCCATATATCCAGTATTGCAGTTAGCAGTGTGCTGTGGCCCATATATCCAGTATTGCAGTTAGCAGTGTGGTGTGGCCCACATATCCAGTATTGCAGTTAGCAGTGTGCTGTGGCCCATATATCCAGTATTGCAGTTAGCAGTGTGCTGTGGCCCATATATCCAGTATTGCAGTTAGCAGTGTGCTGTGGCCCACATATCCAGTATTGCAGTTAGCAGTGTGGTGTGGCCCATATATCCAGTATTGCAGTTAGCAATGTGCTGTGGCCCATATATCCAGTATTGCAGTTAGCAGTGTGGTGTGGCCCACATATCCAGTATTGCAGTTAGCAGTGTGCTGTGGCCCACATATCCAGTATTGCAGTTAGCAGTGTGCTGTGGCCCACATATCCAGTATTGCAGTTAGCAGTGTGCTGTGGCCCATATATCCAGTATTGCAGTTAGCAGTGTGCTGTGGCCCACATATCCAGTATTGCAATTAGCAGTGTGCTGTGGCCCATATATCCAGTATTGCAGTTAGCAGTGTGCTGTTGCCCACATATCCAGTATTGCAGTTAGCAGTGTGCTGTGGCCCACATATCCAGTATTGCAGTTAGCAGTGTGGTGTGGCCCACATATCCAGTATTGCAGTTAGCAGTGTGCTGTTGCCCACATATCCAGTATTGCAGTTAGCAGTGTGCTGTGGCCCATATATCCAGTATTGCAGTTAGCAGTGTGCTGTGGCCCATATATCCAGTATTGCAGTTAGCAGTGTGCTGTGGCCCACATATCCAGTATTGCAGTTAGCAGTGTGGTGTGGCCCACATATCCAGTATTGCAGTTAGCAGTGTGCTGTGGCCCACATATCCAGTATTGCAGTTAGCAGTGTGCTGTTGCCCACATATCCAGTATTGCAGTTAGCAGTGTGCTGTGGCCCACATATCCAGTATTGCAGTTAGCAGTGTGCTGTTGCCCACATATCCAGTATTGCAGTTAGCAGTGTGCTGTTGCCCACATATCCAGTATTGCAGTTAGCAGTGTACTGTGGCCCACATATCCAGTATTGCAGTTAGCAGTGTGCTGTGGCCCACATATCCAGTATTGCAGTTAGCAGTGTGCTGTGGCCCATATATCCAGTATTGCAGTTAGCAGTGTGCTGTGGCCCACATATCCAGTATTGCAGTTAGCAGTGTGCTGTTGCCCACATATCCAGTATTGCAGTTAGCAGTGTGCTGTTGCCCACATACACAGGCGGCAGTGTAGTATAATGGTTAAGGAACTGGGCTTGTAACCGAAAGGTTGCAGGTTCAATTCCCAGGTAGGACACTGCCGTTGTACCCTTGAGCAAGGTACTTAACCTGAATTGCTTCAGTATATATCCAGCTGTATAAATGGATAAATGTAATAAGAAGTTGTGTAAGTCGCTCTGGATAAGAGCGTCTGCTAAATGCCTGAAATGAAATGTAAATGAAATGTATATCCAGTATTGCAGTTAGCAGTGTGCTGTGGCCCATATATCCAGTATTGCAGTTAGCAGTGTGCTGTGGCCCATATATCCAGTATTGCAGTTAGCAGTGTGGTGTGGCCCACATATCCAGTATTGCAGTTAGCAGTGTGCTGTGGCCCATATATCCAGTATTGCAGTTAGCAGTGTGCTGTGGCCCATATATCCAGTATTGCAGTTAGCAGTGTGCTGTGGCCCACATATCCAGTATTGCAGTTAGCAGTGTGGTGTGGCCCATATATCCAGTATTGCAGTTAGCAATGTGCTGTGGCCCATATATCCAGTATTGCAGTTAGCAGTGTGGTGTGGCCCACATATCCAGTATTGCAGTTAGCAGTGTGCTGTGGCCCACATATCCAGTATTGCAGTTAGCAGTGTGCTGTGGCCCACATATCCAGTATTGCAGTTAGCAGTGTGCTGTGGCCCATATATCCAGTATTGCAGTTAGCAGTGTGCTGTGGCCCACATATCCAGTATTGCAATTAGCAGTGTGCTGTGGCCCATATATCCAGTATTGCAGTTAGCAGTGTGCTGTTGCCCACATATCCAGTATTGCAGTTAGCAGTGTGCTGTGGCCCACATATCCAGTATTGCAGTTAGCAGTGTGGTGTGGCCCACATATCCAGTATTGCAGTTAGCAGTGTGCTGTTGCCCACATATCCAGTATTGCAGTTAGCAGTGTGCTGTGGCCCATATATCCAGTATTGCAGTTAGCAGTGTGCTGTGGCCCATATATCCAGTATTGCAGTTAGCAGTGTGCTGTGGCCCACATATCCAGTATTGCAGTTAGCAGTGTGGTGTGGCCCACATATCCAGTATTGCAGTTAGCAGTGTGCTGTGGCCCACATATCCAGTATTGCAGTTAGCAGTGTGCTGTTGCCCACATATCCAGTATTGCAGTTAGCAGTGTGCTGTGGCCCACATATCCAGTATTGCAGTTAGCAGTGTGCTGTTGCCCACATATCCAGTATTGCAGTTAGCAGTGTGCTGTTGCCCACATATCCAGTATTGCAGTTAGCAGTGTACTGTGGCCCACATATCCAGTATTGCAGTTAGCAGTGTGCTGTGGCCCACATATCCAGTATTGCAGTTAGCAGTGTGCTGTGGCCCATATATCCAGTATTGCAGTTAGCAGTGTGCTGTGGCCCATATATCCAGTATTGCAGTTAGCAGTGTGCTGTGGCCCACATATCCAGTATTGCAGTTAGCAGTGTGCTGTGGCCCACATATCCAGTATTGCAGTTAGCAGTGTGGTGTGGCCCACATATCCAGTATTGCAGTTAGCAGTGTGCTGTGGCCCACATATCCAGTATTGCAGTTAGCAGTGTGCTGTGGCCCACATATCCAGTATTGCAGTTAGCAGTGTGCTGTGGCCCATATATCCAGTATTGCAGTTAGCAGTGTGGTGTGGCCCATATATCCAGTATTGCAGTTAGCAGTGTGCTGTGGCCCACATATCCAGTATTGCAGTTAGCAGTGTGCTGTGGCCCACATATCCAGTATTGCAGTTAGCAGTGTACTGTGGCCCACATATCCAGTATTGCAGTTAGCAGTGTGCTGTGGCCCATATATCCAGTATTGCAGTTAGCAGTGTGCTGTGGCCCACATATCCAGTATTGCAGTTAGCAGTGTACTGTGGCCCACATATCCAGTATTGCAGTTAGCAGTGTGCTGTGGCCCACATATCCAGTATTGCAGTTAGCAGTGTGGTGAAATATTAGCACGGTGACATTGATAGGTTATTAAATGAGCCGTTCATTCATAATTCAGGACGTAGACAGTAGACCATGTTACAGAGTGCCCAGTATGTGAGCTAGAGCAGGCTATCAGACTTCAGGCACATTAGCCCTTAGCACAGTGGACTCCGTGCAGCCAGTTAACCATCAAAGCAGTGAATTGAAGAAGATTAGCATTCACACTGGAAAGGTTACATTAGCATCCATGAATCCTCTATCTATAAGTCATTGGTGTGTAGGTGGCCAGGTTGCTGCCAGTGTAGTATAATATTTAGGGAACTGAAGGTTGTTGGTTTGATTCCCAGGTCGGCCACTGCTGTTGTACCCTTGAGAAAGGTACTTAACCTGAATCGCTTCAGTAAATATCCAGCTGGATAAATGGATTGTATGTAAAAATAAAGTGAGCTGTTTAAATCTATGGACTCAAGTATCTGCTAAATGACTAAAAGACTAAGTGTGTGTGTTTGTGTGCGTTCTTGAGTAAATAGTTTATATAAGGATGGAAAGTACAGTTTTGTTGTTTTAAAATGATTGCTACTTACAAATGTCAAAAGATGAAACTACTTATTACTGGTTAAGTCAGCAGAATGTACTTATGTAACCTACATGACTGTTTTGGCAAACATTTATCTTTCTTAGTACATTATAATTTAGGGAACATTTCCAGGTGAATTTGCCTTAAAGGTTTTTTGTAGTTACTTGAGTACTAGCTGCGGAAATAATTATTCAAAATACTTGAACCTTTTTGATGCCAGTAACATTTTAAATGTATCTTAATCTATTTCTCCAGTATTCAGTAAAACGTCAAAAATCTTCCATTTCCTGCGCTTGCTCCCTTGTTTTTCACTCTAGTTATTTTTGATAAATTCTTTTTAATAATAATTTCAAATTTTTTATTGGAAAATAAACTATCAATTTTTCTATTATCTGATCTACTTTCACCCAGTATTCTTCTTTAATTTAGCTATACATTTAGTTTAGTGGATGATATGTTGTCAAATTCCTAGGAGGATTCTACAAGAGTGTTTTGACATTCTATTGGCACATAAAGGGTTCAAACATTTCAAATATGTATTTGACAGGTCCTGTAGCTACGCTATTGTGAGGAATCTGTCTGTCAGTCAGAACACTAGACGTCACATGGCTGAGGAGATGGTGCACTTTGTCAAGCATGACTTTTCCTCAGTCAGTCCCCCACCCCCCATCCCACGCCATACCTTATTAAACGCTTAGGAGACGCTTGCTTATAATCCTCTCACACACATAAATGCTGTTTGTCTATTTAAGCCTTTGGTATGGTTTAACTCTTGACCCCCTGCGAAAAAAAACTGAAAAAAAAACTTACACAATCATCAGGTCCGTAAGTATTATTATCCGTTATTGTGTCTATACTGTATATACAGTCAGGTCCGTAAGTATTATTATCCGTTATTGTGTGTATACTGTATATACAGTCAGGTCCGTAAGTATTATTATCCGTTATTGTGTGTATACTGTATATTGTGTGCATACTGTATATACAGTTAGGTTCATAAGTATTTGGACAGTAACATATTTTTTGTTGTTTTGGCTACTTCAGCAAATTGCATTTGAAATGGATTTGGACAGTGATTAAAGTGCAGACTTTCAGCTTTATTTTGATGTTTTTTACGTACATATCGGTGAACGGTGTAGCAATTGTAGCCATTTTTACACATAGCCCCCCCCCCCCCACATTTTATGGGACTAAAAGTAATTCGACAAATGAACATAAACTTTAATAAATGTATCATATTTGGTCGCATATCCTTTGCATGTCATGACTTCCTGATGTATGTGACCCAACAACATCTAAAGACTCTTGATATCTAAAGAGCAGCTTTAATAGCCTTACATAACTGGGCTTATGTAACCTTTGTTTAAACCACTGGAGGATATTGGTTAGACTGTCAATATTCTCTTATTTGATTGCTGTTTTGCCTTCTCTATAAGATATGTGTTGGTCTCTTTGCTGTTCATATGTATAAATGCAGAATGTATGTATACAGATAATTATTGTTGGTTACATTTCTAATGTGCACACTTACATTTTTTATGTATTTTCTAATTATATTCACTCTTTATTTTATTATCTATAAACAGACCTCCTCTTCCTCTCTTTCTCTCTCTCTACCTCTCTCTCTCCACCCCTTCCAAAGGGACTATGGGAAGGCTTTCTGGCATACAGACATCTCTAGGCATGTTCAAACCTGCCGCACTAAAATTATTCTGCAGTCATTTGGAATGTAGCTGCCAAGAAGCGGGAGAGTGTACGTGACGACAGTACAGCCAAGATATGAAATATTTCTAAACAGAAAAAAGGAATTACCACAAACCCAGCAAATTACCACAAACCCAGCAAATTACCACAAACCCAGCAAATTACCACAAACCCAGCAAATTACCACAAACCCAGCAAATTACCACAAACCCAGCAAATTACCACAAACCCAGCAAATTAGTAGTTGAATGAACATAGTTGTGTGTTTTGGATGGGGGGGGGGGGGGTATACTGTATGTGACTCAATATTTTGGGACCTTGCCCTACTGTGACACTTTCCCCTAACCTCTTAGGCCAATGGCCTTTAATTTAATGGCTCATGTTTTTAAAATAAAAAGTATTACAGAATAAATCATCAAAGACTATGTGGTGTGTCACCGGCTGCGTCTGTCATAAATAGTTGTGGTTATTGACATAAGCAATTCTGAATGGTTATGTCGTGCTTATGAAGCGGCTGTGTGGTGCAAAACAAATGTTTATGAAAATGTACACTTTTGACAAAATCTTTTAAAAACATGGGGGGGGGGGTAGGAGACATGCCCGGGGGGAGTGGGCCGGTTACTTGGCAACAGCAGCATCTGTAGGAAATGTCTCCCCTCAGGTAATCCTCAAACCTCCAGGTGCTCAATTAGAGCAGCCGTTACCATGGCGGCAGATTTTCCCGGTGACTGCAGGTGTGCTTGACTCTGCCGTGAGCAGGTCTAAGAGGTGTTCACTATGTGAGCAGGGTTAAGAGATGCAGGTCTAAGAGGCGCAGGGTCAGTGTTCAGTAGTGTTCACTATGTGAGCAGGGTTAAGAGATGCAGGTCTAAGAGGTGTTCACTATGTGAGCAGGGTTAAGAGATGCAGGTCTAAGGCGCAGGGTCAGTGTTCAGTAGTGTTCACTATGTGAGCAGGGTTAAGAGATGCAGGTCTAAGAGGCGCAGGGTCAGTGTTCAGTAGTGTTCACTATGTGAGCAGGGTTAAGAGATGCAGGTCTAAGAGGCGCAGGGTCAGTGTTCAGTAGTGTTCACTATGTGAGCAGGGTTAAGAGATGCAGGTCTAAGAGGCGCAGGGTCAGTGTTCAGTAGTGTTCACTATGTGAGCAGGGTTAAGAGATGCAGGTCTAAGAGGCGCAGGGTCAGTGTTCAGTAGTGTTCACTATGTGAGCAGGGTTAAGAGATGCAGGTCTAAGAGGCGCAGGGTCAGTGTTCAGTAGTGTTCACTATGTGAGCAGGGTTAAGAGATGCAGGTCTAAGAGGCGCAGGGTCAGTGTTCAGTAGTGTTCACTATGTGAGCAGGGTTAAGAGATGCAGGTCTAAGAGGCGCAGGGTCAGTGTTCAGTAGTGTTCACTATGTGAGCAGGGTTAAGAGATGCAGGTCTAAAAGGTGTTCACTATGTGAGCAGGGTTAAGAGATGCAGGTCTATGAGGCGCAGGGTCAGTGTTCAGTAGTGTTCACTATGTGAGCAGGGTTAAGAGATGCAGGTCTATGAGGCGCAGGGTCAGTGTTCAGTAGTGTTCACTATGTGAGCAGGGTTAAGAGATGCAGGTCTATGAGGCGCAGGGTCAGTGTTCAGTAGTGTTCACTATGTGAGCAGGGTTAAGAGATGCAGGTCTAAGAGGCGCAGGGTCAGTGTTCAGTAGTGTTCGCTATGTGAGCAGGGTTAAGAGATGCAGGTCTATGAGGCGCAGGGTCAGTGTTCAGTAGTGTTCACTATGTGAGCAGGGTTAAGAGATGCAGGTCTATGAGGCGCAGGGTCAGTGTTCAGTAGTGTTCACTATGTGAGCAGGGTTAAGAGATGCAGGTCTAAGAGGCGCAGGGTCAGTGTTCAGTAGTGTTCACTATGTGAGCAGGGTTAAGAGATGCAGGTCTATGAGGCGCAGGGTCAGTGTTCAGTAGTGTTCACTATGTGAGCAGGGTTAAGAGATGCAGGTCTAAGGCGCAGGGTCAGTGTTCAGTAGTGTTCACTATGTGAGCAGGGTTAAGAGATGCAGTTCTAAGAGGCGCAGGGTCAGTGTTCAGTGTTCTCCATTCTCAAACTGTAATCTGACCCTAACCCTGTGTATGAGACCCTAACCCTAACCCTGTGTATGAGACCCTAACCCTGTGTATGAGACCCTAACCCTAACCCTGTGTATGAGACCCTGACCCTGTGTATGAGACCCTAACCCTGTGTATGAGACCCTAACCCTGTGTATGAGACCCTAACCCTAACCCTGTGTATTGACTATTACAATAGGGTTACAATAATTGACTATTACCATTCAGTCCACCTTTAGTGTAAACCGGGCCGGCCAGCGAAGGATGGGCACCCCCTCTCTAGCCAGGTTCCTTTAGTCTAAACCGGGCCGGCCAGCGAAGGATGGGCACCCCCTCTCTAGCCAGGTTCCTTTAGTCTAAACCGGGCCGGCCAGCGAAGGATGGGCACCCCCTCTCTAGCCAGGTTCCTTTAGTTTAAACCGGGCCGGCCAGCGAAGGATGGGCACCCCCTCTCTAGCCAGGTTCCTTTAGTTTAAACCGGGCCGGCCAGCGAAGGATGGGCACCCCCTCTCTAGCCAGGTTCCTTCCGAGATTTCTTCCCACTGGGGAGTTTTTTCTCGCCACTGCTCAGTGTTTTTTTTTCTCCCCTACCGGGGAGTTTTTTACCTCATTTTGCTGGTTGGGGGCTATGGCCTGGTTTTTTGCTCAATTTTCCTTCTGTCTTCCCTGTGCAGCGTATTTGTGACAGTTCTCTGTAAAAAGCGCTATACAAATAAAATTGAATTGAATTGAATTGAATTGTATGAGACCCTGACCCTGTGTATGAGACCCTGACCCTGTGTATGAGACCACGGTTCCAACGGTCCTGACTCTTTTTGTGCCTCCCCTCCTGCAGTCCCAAGCCGCTGCGTCTGGATGGCATCAAGTCAAACCCGTCCAAGCGTCACCGGGACCGCCTGAACGGAGAGCTGGACAAGCTGACCAGCCTGCTGCCCTTCTCTGAGGACGTGCGGGCACGTCTGGACAAGCTGTCCGTCCTGAGGCTCAGCGTCGGCTTCCTCAAAGTCAAGAGCTTCTTCAACGGTGAGTGCTGGAGGGGTGTGTGTGTGTGTGTGTGTGTGTGTGTGTGAGAGAGAGAGGGAGAGGGTGTGTGTGTGTGTGTGTGTGTGTGTGCTCGCGTTGGGGGACTCGTGTCAAACCTTCAGAATTGAGGTGCAAATATTGAGGGAAAGAACTGAAATTGACTGTAATTACACTCTCCTTTTACAAACCCAAGACCCCCATGGACACGGAGTCCTGGAGCTCGAGAACTGACAAATTGCATTTGAATTTAGTATATTTTAAATATATACGTGTGACATTTAATAAACTTTTTTGTGGTGTATTTCATAAATTAGCATTTAAACAATGATTTGTTCAAATATCAACAATTCAGATTTTAAAAATTCAGATCCATAAATACAAATTTCTTTGATTCAAATTTCTGAAATTCAGATTGAAATTCAGATTTTATGTTAACTAGGCCAAAGGTGAAGCATCCAGGCTTCCCAGGAAAAGCTTTCGGAACTGTCAAACTCCCGTTTAGCTTAGTGTCAAATAGGACAATTTTACGCCCAGTTGTATTCTTTTAAACTCGTTGTACGCGTACAAAATGGCTTTGACCGGACATAAATATATTATAGAATACGTTGCACAAATCCTTATTGGGCAGATTTGGGTGGATTGTGTGGGTTTTTCACTCGGAAGTGGAAAGGCACGTCGAGATGGCAAAGGGGGTCTCCTCCTGATCAGTGGCGGCTCCTGAGCTGAAAATTGAGGAGGCAGAAAACTTCCCCTTAAACTGATTATTGGTCTCAATAATCATTTTTCAATCAGTTTCCTTGATTAACAATTGGCTACATCAGCGTTTAATTCAACAAGTCAAAGAGTCATTCTGATTGGTCTAAACAACTTGAACTGAAAAGTATCTGCAGTAAAATTACACGCGCAGGACGGCAAATCGAAACGGGGTGTTTTAAATTTTTTTCCGTTTGGAGGAAAAAAAATGGGGACATTTCTGGGTCGAGCCGGGGACAAGGCATCGAAAAACGGGGACAGTCCCCGGAAAATGGGGACGTCTGGTCACCCTAGGCTACTGGCATCTTCTCATACATTGCGACGTCCATGTCTCCATATCTCCCAAAGATGGTTGCCAGGCAACGGCGTGCGTCTTCTCTCCAGCGCAGCTCCCAGGATCTCCGCACAGGGCTGTGACCTCTGTGACCGCAGCATCTCCACCTGTAGAGGATACGCAAACAAACACAGCAGCCCAAGGCCAAAACAAAATGCAAAACAGGGAAAACAGAAAAGAGAGGAACGTTAACAAGGAACGTAACTAGCTAGCTCTGTAAATCATAAGACCTTTGGAAGCACTTACCTCATTAACGTTACACTTGCGTCAGAGACGCTAGCTTGAAGTTTTTTTTTTTTTTTAGCTTGAAGTCTAAGTCTAACACTGCTCTGGTGAGCAGCAGTGATCAGTAACACAGCTCTGGTGAGCAGCAGTGATCAGTAACACAGCTCTGGTGAGCAGCAGTGATCAGTAACACAGCTCTGGTGAGCAGCAGTGATCAGTAACACAGCTCTGGTGAGCAGCAGTGATCAGTAACACAGCTCTGGTGAGCAGCAGTGATCAGTAACACAGCTCTGGTGAGCAGCAGTGATCAGTAACACAGCTCTGGTGAGCAGCAGTGATCAGTAACGCTGCTCTGGTGAGCAGCAGTGATCAGTAACAGCGCTCTGGTGAGCAGCAGTGATCAGTAACAGCGCTCTGGTGAGCAGCAGTGATCAGTAACAGCGCTCTGGTGAGCAGCAGTGATCAGTAACAGCGCTCTGGTGAGCAGCAGTGATCAGTAACAGCGCTCTGGTGAGCAGCAGTGATCAGTAACAGCGCTCTGGTGAGCAGCAGTGATCAGTAACAGCGCTCTGGTGAGCAGCAGTGATCAGTAACGCTGCTCTGGTGAGCAGCAGTGATCAGTAACGCCGCTCATGTGAGCAGCAGTGATCAGTAACGCTGCTCTGGTGAGCAGCAGTGATCAGTAACAGCGCTCTGGTGAACAGCAGTGATCAGTAACAGCGCTCTGGTGAGCAGCAGTGATCAGTAACAGCGCTCTGGTGAGCAGCAGTGATCAGTAACAGCGCTCTGGTGAGCAGCAGTGATCAGTAACAGTGCTCTGGTGAGCAGCAGTGATCAGTAACACAGCTCTGGTGAGCAGCAGTGATCAGTAACAGCGCTCTGGTGAGCAGCAGTGATCAGTAACAGCGCTCTGGTGAGCAGCAGTGATCAGTAACACAGCTCTGGTGAGCAGCAGTGATCAGTAACAGCGCTCTGGTGAGCAGCAGTGATCAGTAACAGCGCTCTGGTGAGCAGCAGTGATCAGTAACAGCGCTCTGGTGAGCAGCAGTGATCAGTAACACAGCTCTGGTGAGCATCAGTGATCAGTAACAGCGCTCTGGTGAGCAGCAGTGATGAGTAACAGCGCTCTGGTGAGCAGCAGTGATCAGTAACAGCGCTCTGGTGAGCAGCAGTGATCAGTAACAGCGCTCTGGTGAGCAGCAGTGATCAGTAACAGCGCTCTGGTGAGCAGCAGTGGTCAGTAACAGCGCTCTGGTGAGCAGCAGTGATCAGTAACAGCGCTCTGGCGAGCAGTAGTGATCAGTAACGCTGCTCTGGTGAGCAGCAGTGATCAGTAACACAGCTCTGGTGAGCAGCAGTGATCAGTAACAGCGCTCTGGTGAGCAGCAGTGATCAGTAACAGCGCTCTGGTGAGCAGCAGTGGTCAGTAACAGCGCTCTGGTGAGCAGCAGTGATCAGTAACAGCGCTCTGGCGAGCAGTAGTGATCAGTAACGCTGCTCTGGTGAGCAGCAGTGATCAGTAACACAGCTCTGGTGAGCAGCAGTGATCAGTAACGCTGCTCTGGTGAGCAGCAGTGATCAGTAACGCTGCTCTGGTGAGCAGCAGTGATCAGTAACACAGCTCTGGTGAGCAGCAGTGATCAGTAACAGCGCTCTGGTGAGCAGCAGTGATCAGTAACAGCGCTCTGGTGAGCAGCAGTGATCAGTAACAGCGCTCTGGTGAGCAGCAGTGATCAGTAACAGCGCTCTGGTGAGCATCAGTGATCAGTAACAGCGCTCTGGTGAGCAGCAGTGATCAGTAACAGCGCTCTGGTGAGCAGCAGTGATCAGTAACAGTGCTCTGGTGAGCAGCAGTGATCAGTAACACAGCTCTGGTGAGCAGCAGTGATCAGTAACAGCGCTCTGGTGAGCAGCAGTGATCAGTAACACAGCTCTGGTGAGCAGCAGTGATCAGTAACAGCGCTCTGGTGAGCAGCAGTGATCAGTAACAGCGCTCTGGTGAGCAGCAGTGATCAGTAACAGCGCTCTGGTGAGCAGCAGTGATCAGTAACACAGCTCTGGTGAGCAGCAGTGATCAGTAACAGCGCTCTGGTGAGCAGCAGTGATGAGTAACAGCGCTCTGGTGAGCAGCAGTGATCAGTAACAGCGCTCTGGTGAGCAGCAGTGATCAGTAACAGCGCTCTGGTGAGCAGCAGTGGTCAGTAACAGCGCTCTGGTGAGCAGCAGTGATCAGTAACAGCGCTCTGGCGAGCAGTAGTGATCAGTAACGCTGCTCTGGTGAGCAGCAGTGATCAGTAACACAGCTCTGGTGAGCAGCAGTGATCAGTAACAGCGCTCTGGTGAGCAGCAGTGATCTGTAACACAGCTCTGGTGAGCAGCAGTGGTCAGTAACAGCGCTCTGGTGAGCAGCAGTGATGAGTAACAGCGCTCTGGTGAGCAGCAGTGATCAGTAACGCTGCTCTGGTGAGCAGCAGTGATCAGTAACACAGCTCTGGTGAGCAGCAGTGATCAGTAACGCTGCTCTGGTGAGCAGCAGTGATCAGTAACGCTGCTCTGGTGAGCAGCAGTGATCAGTAACACAGCTCTGGTGAGCAGCAGTGATCTGTAACGCAGCTCTGGTGAGCAGCAGTGATCAGTAACAGCGCTCTGGTGAGCAGCAGTGATCAGTAACGCTGCTCTGGTGAGCAGCAGTGATCAGTAACATCGCTCTGGTGAGCAGCAGTGATCAGTAACAGCGCTCTGGTGAGCAGCAGTGATCAGTAACAGCGCTCTGGTGAGCAGCAGTGATCAGTAACAGCGCTCTGGTGAGCACCAGTGGTCAGTAACGCTGCTCTGGTGAGCAGCAGTGATCAGTAACAGCGCTCTGGTGAGCAGCAGTGATCAGTAACAGCGCTCTGGTGAGCAGCAGTGATCAGTAACGCTGCTCTAGTGAGCAGCAGTGATCAGTAACAGCGCTCTGGTGAGCAGCAGTGATCAGTAACAGCGCTCTGGTGAGCAGCAGTGATCAGTAACAGCGCTCTGGTGAGCAGCAGTGATCAGTAACAGCGCTCTGGTGAGCACCAGTGGTCAGTAACGCTGCTCTGGTGAGCAGCAGTGATCAGTAACAGCGCTCTGGTGAGCAGCAGTGATCAGTAAAGCCGCCGTGGGCGAGATCACTTTGCTGGCGGGCTCAAAGTGGGTCAGACGAAGCCTGATGCCGCCTCGTATCCATTATAGATGTGCTAATGGCCGGGAGCACAGGCACGATTGCTGTCACTGGTTTCTGTAGCAGCTGCAGCTTTGGTAAGACCCTACGATGTCGTAAGATGCCCCGTGTTAAAGCCGCATTTAATATTTCATAGGACTCCATATTCATAGGGGAGATGGCGGGTTTTCTGAGGGGAGATGGCGGGTTTTCTGAGGGGAGATCCTATCCTTCCTTTTTGTGGTCACTTTTGTGTTTGTATTGGAAAAAAGAGCAAAAGCAATGTGTGATGTTCTGTGCAGTGGAACGGTTGTCTGGGCATCTCGCAGTTTCCAGGCATCGGAAGGCACAGGCATGTTGGGAATGCCACGCGTGGGAATGCTGCACGTGGGAATGCCATGTACTGGAGTGCCACGCACGACGAGGGTGGAATTGTGCGAAAGTGCCTCATATTCCCTGCAGAAGCAGAGGAAGTGAAGGCTGCCCTGGCATTTTGAGCGTGCGTGCCGTCAGCATTAAAATGCGTTTGTGAGAAACGGTGACAGACAGGGCTGTAAAAAGAGCACCGTCAGTCCGCTACTTTCTCTGCGACCTCTCGCCCCTGTTCTGTGAAAGGTCACGAGTTGCCACGCCCGGGGTAGAAGGCCTGGAATGTGGCCGGCAGGGGGCCAGCTCTCTGGGGGGGACCATCACTGGCTCTCCTATCAGCACCCTGACCCCAAGCTGACCCCCAGCCTGACTCAAACTTCCTGTTTCCTCACAGGAAACTGAGCATGCGCTGTTCTTTTCCCTTTCTCCCTTCCTGCTCCACCCTCTCCCCCCACACGCTGGTTGAAGCTGAGGTTTTTTTGGGGCCCTTCCTTGTGGGTGTGATTACTGGGGTCTTTGGCTTGTTGTTCTCGGAGCAGACAGGGTCATTTGGGAACCTGAGCCAGCTTTCCTGCCATTGTTCTCTGTGCAGCAAAAATAGCAGCGATTAGAACCAGAAGGCGGGCGGGCTCTCTCTCCCCCCCTCCCAGGAACAGTGCTCCCTGTGTGAGAACAGCACTCTGCGTCTCTTGCAGTCGGAAGGTTTCTGGGTATCGTAGTCTCTCTAATTCCCGTCTTTTTCCTCTGCATCCAACATCATCTTCCACCAAAAATGCCACACCCTGCTCACTACTCTCCGTTTCCATGGAAACGTCCCCCTCCCCCCGGTTTGGGAGTCTTCCTCTGTGGTAATGTGGAGAAAATAGCAGCCTGCTGAATATCAAGCTGAATTTGAACTTCAACGTTCCATACTATCTATGAGTCTTTTTGAATTGCAGTTTTTGAATAACAGTGCAGTTATTTCATTTAATTAAACAAGAAGTAGTGATGAAACCATGCTGTGAACACAGAGAAGGCCTGGTACATACTCTCCTCAAGGAATGCAAATACCAACGCAGATTCGGGACATACGCAAGCTCTTTTGCTTACATACCACGTGTGTGTTTTACCGGCTGCCTTTAGCCCTGTCCACTAGTTGGCAGCCTACGCTAATCTGATTGGAGTGAGTAACTTTACATCCGAAATGATTACTTCTTCGCACACATCCCAGCACGGGTCCGGGTAGGGGAGAGGGGAGAGGGGAGAGGGGAGAGGGGAGAGGGGAGAGGGAGAGGGGAGAGGGGGGAGGGGAGAGGGAGAGGGGGGAGGGGGAGAGGGGAGAGGGGAGAGGGAGAGGGAGAGGGGAGAGGGGAGAGGGGAGAGGGGAGAGGGGGAGAGGGGAGAGGGGAGAGGGGAGAGAGGGGAGAGGGGAGAGGGGAGAGGGGAGAGGGGAGAGAGGGGAGAGGGGAGAGGGGAGAGGGGAGAGGGGAGAGGGGAGAGGGGAGAGGGGGGAGAGGGGAGAGGGGAGAGGGGAGAGGGGGGAGAGGGGAGAGGGGGGAGAGGGGAGAGGGAGAGGGGGCTATAATTCAGCAAGGCAATCCCCCTCACGCTCCTGGACATTTTTACAGCTGAGGGAGGGGGGGTCTGGGAGCAGAGGGGGGGTGGGGTGGCTGACAGGGGCGGGGGTCACAGATCGGGGAGGAGGGGGGGTCACGAGCCCGCTACACTGGGAGGAGCCCGTAAAACAGGCCGGGATGGCAGGGGCAGCCGCCTGTTCAAACACTGCCCTGTGAGAGAGAGCAGCAGGGCATTGTGGGATATGTGTACAGTATGTACAGAGCAGCACAGCAACGCACAGCAGAACAGCAGGGCATTATGGGATATGTGTACAGTGTGTATAGAGCCCAGCGCAGCAACGCACAGCAGAACAGCAGGGCATTATGGGATATGTGTACAGTGTGTATAGAGCCCAGCGCAGCAACGCACAGCAGAACAGCAGGGCATTATGGGATATGTGTATGGTGTGTATAGAGCCCAGCGCAGCAACGCACAGCAGAGCAGGAGTGCATTAATGGGATATGCACACACTTTTTTTTTTATACAACTCATTTTTTATTTCAGTATAATTGGATTAACTCAATTTACATATATTATTGTAATACATCGCATATTTCCAGTATCACCACTGACAATCATATACACTTAATCCGTGCCAATCGTAATATAAAATAAATTTCATATCTTTTTGAGTCACCATCATGACTTCCTCACCTTTATCTAATCATGAACCCTAGAATCGCACCCTCCCTCCCTTATCTATGTCCACATATTCTCCAACACACATTAGTACTTAATACCATTCACATTAAACACACAAAACACATAAAACATTAAACATACTTATATACATATATACAGGAAACATAAAATATAATCGTACATCATTCAGCATTTCCCACTAAATATCTTAATCTTGAATGATTCAATAAATTAAATATTGTTGATATGGGCTCTATCTACATCTCCCTCCTTAAATATTTAAGTCTTCCAAAGCATTCCATACTCCTCCCCAAATATATGCGATTTAATTTCTTTTCATTGAAATACTTAAAGTAATATTTCATACACTAATGTAGCACTTCCACATTTGGAACTTTCCACATTATGTTGGCATTGTATTCACATTTTTTATTTGATATTTTGGAATTATTATTATTTATCTGATAGTTTTATTGATATTTGAATATCCATTTTTATGCAATACATTGATAACATGCAGAACAGAATGCAAGATCCCAGAAACAACATCTCTGAATCAGGACTAGGAGCCCAAACAGCAGCAGCATCTTTTGGCTCGATAAAATATAAACTGTTTGGAATGCAGTGGAGCAGGGAATGCAGCCCTCTGTGACATCATAGTGCTGTAATCCTCCTTACTTCAGGTGAAAGCAGGTGAAAGTGTCCTACTGGGGGGGGTGTTTTATTGATCCCAATGGGACATTGTACATGATGTCATCTCCCGGCGAGCAGCTCCACTGTCTGACAAACTCTGGGCACAGTGGGAGCTGGGGGGGTGTTTCCAGAACGAGGACCTGAGAGGATCTGCCAGAGAGTGCAGAACGAGGACATCTACCTGAGAGTGCAGAACGAGGACATCTACCTGAGAGTGCAGAAGGAGGCAAGGTGTTCCACATCCAGCGCAACACAACGCTAAATAAACAACCGGAGAGAAATTACGGTAACGTCTGAGCGAATTTTAACCCCTTCACGCAGCCCCCCTGGTGGCCATGGTGCTGGCGCCAAGGTATTGCTCAACTGAGATATTCATTGCTCAACTGCAACAAAAATACGAGCGGAAACAAAACAAACTCTGTGTTCTAGCTTTATTAGTACACGATTCCTGACAACTCTGCCAAATACGTTTCTAAATGCCACTATTTTCACATGGCTGCAACTATATCTACCGCATATCTATTTCGTGCATTATAGTCCTGCAACTATATCTACCCATGCGTGACACACTGGACAATAGCATATATCTGGGAGGTCATAAAAATATTTTTTTCTCACCAAAAAAAATTTGTATTCTGTCATAGCAACATGATAAAGCCAACAATAGCCCAAATGTATGCCATAACAGCCCTGCTGATTCAACAGCAAAAAAACTAAAAAAACAACTGAAATTCTTGTGTAAATATACCACATCATTCTACTGTCAATATCTATGAGTAAATATGAAATAAATATACAATCCTACCTTTGGTTTTATGCATAGAGATGTCCCTGTCAAGATTCAGTGGTCATTTATTGTCTTGGACAAATATACACCCTTTTATAATGCTAGTACACCTTCTAAAACCCCCATGCATAAACCCTGCATGCTGTCCAAACTGTCTCAAGCATTTCACTTCATTCTGGTTTCAGGAATGGTTTCACTCTTTTATCCAATATAGGACATTATAACCTGGGTAACGGTGTTTGCAATGTCTTATTGGATGCTGTTGAACGATAAATTGCAACCGGGAGTAACAACATTTCTACTTTTATTGGTTTAGTTTTATGTGAACAACGTAGAATGTACATTAGCTTGCCCAGGCATAATTGTTTTTTCCTGCTAATTTCGCAATTTTTTACTAATGTGGCCAACTCGTCAGCATGGCTGGAGAAAATCCTTGCTTACGTGGATTTGGGAGTGGGTCAGAAGAAGATGCCATAGTTACCATATACCGTAGATACCATACGATTATCTGAATTATGTATGTTAGGTTTTCCACTTCCCAAAGTGTTGTGCCATATGTCCCATATTGTTATTTTTGCATTTTGAGTGCATTTAGCATACTGTAGTGTAAGCGTTCATAGGTGGCTCAGTCATGTTTTATTATTTATTTGCCATGAAGCGAGAACATTTGCAGCATTTTCCTGATGGTGGAATGTTATTTTATTGTAATCTTAACATACATAATATAGACCTATGGCATGTTAGTATGTCCCTGGCTAAACGTGTCACTTAGGCATGGATGGGATTTGCTGTGCATATGCTAGCGAGAATTTTAGTCATTTTGGATAGATTTGGAGACACCGAGGGACACCAGGGTATACTGCCTACATTCTGCATCATAGATCGTTTATCACCCTCAAATCCTTCACAGTTAATGACTGTACAATATCTGCTCTGTATATCTCTCTCTCTTCCTCTCCCTCTCTCTCCCGCTCTCCTTCCCCCTGTCTCTCGCTCTCATATCCCCGGCGTATAATTTTCACCTCATATGACCCGAAGGGGAGATTGACGGTTCCTGAAATGCTTCCTCATTCTGAGAGCGGCTTTGGTGATAACCAGGAACAGAATAACAGGCCCACACCCAGCTTTGTTTCGCAAGAGTGACTAAAACAATAACAGGAAGTGAAGTGATTATTTCACAAGGAAAGATGCACGTTTACCAGCAAGCTGCTCCTAATTCTTCTCTTTTCTCATGAAACCGTGTCTATACTTTGTGAAAACAAATCAAACATTTAAAGAATACATAAATTGTATAAGTAAACCATATGATGACATTTTATATCCAAAAGTTCAAAGGTCAACTTCACTGTGACATCATAATGTTTTTTAACATGTTCAGTACATGACTGTACAGTTTCCTAATTTAATTTGCAAATTAAAAAAATTACAAAACTGTATTGGCTGGCTAATTAGCTTCTCTATCAGTGCTCTGTACTCCTCTGGAAAAATAGTCTCTAAGTGAAGCATGTTTCTCACTGGAAATTATTCACTGGAATCATACATGTCAATATAGTGATAACTTCCATTTCACCAAAAAATACACATACCTTTTAAATTAAATTCCTTTAAAGTCTTTACTACATATATTTTGTACAGAGTCTGGACAGACATGAATGTAAACTGCAACTTGACTTGTTGGCATACAACCGCAAGGCGGTTATTTCTGGTTTACGATTGCCATTTTGTGGTTTTTATTATCTCTGGTGTAGTCTTTGTGTTATGCCATTCAGCTTATTGTTTGTTGAATTGGCAACTGTGTCGTAATTGTAATGTATTGGTTGTCATGCCAGGAAGTGACATCATTAACATGATAAATAAAAGTGTAAATCTAAGAAAACCTTAATGATGGTCAACCCAGGGCCCTGCCCAGACCAGTCTCTAAGCAACTGCCTGATACAGTTATTATTCAATCACAGGCAGGTGTAGTTTGAGGTTTAAATTGGTTTAAACTGCAGAGAAGGTGCCCAGTTTGACCCTTAAATGGTTAATAGTGGTATATCGGGTTCTTTCCCAGAATCCTAGTCTCTCTTACTTGCTGCGTTTTCGATTTATTTGGAGTGGAAATGCTGTTGTGTGGTCTGGTCAGAGCAACACTGCTTCAGCCAAACTGCTCCAGACAGCTTCGCAGATCAGCTATGACATGGCAAGTTGATTCTTGTTTTAGTCCGTTGTACGCAAGTGTTCTCTATTCAGATTGGAGTTTAAAAAGCTGCACATAGTTTGCTGTTAGGTCCCCTTTCCTGAGGGTTAACCTCAGAGGGTTAGGGTTAGGGTAATTAAACATGCCCTCCATCTCACCCCGTCTTTATTTCATAGTAAGCCGAGTGGATGAGCGTTCGTAGTGCACGGCACCAGCGGCGTGAAAATAAACGGGCTGCATTGCAGAACCCTTAAACTGCATGTTCTCCAAGCACAAAGAACAGCAGCTTTAAGCCCAGAAAACCCTGTCCGACAACACAGCTGTGGACTTATGGGTGCATATGGGGGGTGGGGTGGACCTGGGTGCATATGCAAATGAGCTCATTGGGTGTTTGGGGGTGGAGGGGGGTTTACATAACAGCGCATATATCTTGGTGCGTCATAGTTGGGAAAACTATCACTAGTCTGGAAAAACTGGCCCACCAGTGCTTATAAATGAGGATGAGAGAGAGGGGTAGGGAGAGAGAGGGGGAGGGAGAGAGAGGGGGGAGGGAGACAGAGGGGGAGGGAGAGAGAGGGGGAGGGAGACAGAGGGGGAGGGGAGAGAGAGGGAGAGGGAGGGGGAGAGAGGGGGGAGGGAGAGAGAGGGGGAGGGAGAGAGGAGGGAGAGGGAGGGGGAGAGAGGGGGAGGGAGGGGGAGGGAGAGGGAGGGGGAGGAGAGGGGGGGGGGAGAGAGGGGGAGGGAGAGAGAGGGAGAGGGAGGGGGAGAGAGGGGGAGGGAGAGAGAGGGGGAGGGAGAGAGAGGGAGAGGGAGGGGGAGAGAGGGGGAGGGAGAGAGAGGGGGAGGGAGAGGGAGGGGGAGGGAGAGAGAGGGGGAGGGAGAGGGAGGGGGAGGGAGGGGGAGGGAGGGGGGAGGGGAGAGAGGGGGAGAGAGGGGGGAGGGAGAGAGGGGGGGAGGGAGAGAGGGGGGGGAGGAGAGAGGGGGGGAGGGAGAGAGGGGGGGGGAGAGAGGGGGAGGGAGAGAGGGGGGGAGGGAGAGAGGGGGGGAGGGAGAGAGGGGGAGAGAGGGGGAGGGAGAGAGAGGGGGAGGGGGAGGAGAGAGAGGGGGAGGGAGAGGGAGAGGGAGGGGGGGGAGGGAGAGGGAGGGGGGAGAGAGGGGGAGGGAGAGGGGGAGGGAGAGGGAGAGGGAGGGGGAGGGAGAGGAGGGGGAGAGAGGGGGAGGGAGAGGGAGGGGGAGAGAGGGGGAGGGAGAGAGAGGGAGAGGGAGAGGGAGGGGGAGAGAGGGGGAGAGAGGGGGAGGGAGAGAGAGGGGGAGGGAGAGGGAGGGGGAGAGAGAGGGGGGGGAGAGAGAAACTTTCATTGCAGCTTTTCCCAATATTTTGCCCTGCTTTCTAGAATGAGCTGCGCTGCGTGTGTCATGATAAAAATAATAATAATATAATAATATAAAGCACCTACTAGACCAACAATGATAACTACAACACCATAGACTACCCAAGCAAGCACCTACTGGACCAACAATGATAACTACAACATCATAGACGACCCAAGCAAGCACCTACTAGAATGACAATGAGAACTACAACACCATAGACTACCCAAGCAAGCACCTACTTCACCAACAATGAGAACTACAACATCATAGACTACCCAAGCAAGCACCTACTTCACCAACAATGAGAACTAGAACTACAACACCATAGACGACCCATGCAAGCACCTACTTCACCAACAATGATAACTACAACATCATAGACTACCCAAGCAAGCACCTACTGGACTGCCATTAGTGGCATCTGACTGTAGCTAATCGGCACTACGGTGGTCCACTAGCGGCAGGACCATTTTATAAGGAGCATTCTCATAACAACATCTTGGTTTCTTTGTTTGAACCGTCCACTAGCGGGCCCGCTCTATTGCTATTTTTAGAACCTTCAGTGGCTGAGGGCTGTGTGGATTACAGATGTGCAGCTTCTATAAAGAGATCCCAGTTTTTTAATTGTAGTTTATAATTTCAGATGAACATGAATACTGTAATTGAGACGGATACGTCTCAAAACCACTAGGGGTGAAGTTTATAGGGTTAATGAGCTGGCCAAAAAGCCTCCTACAGGACAGGCAGACTGGTGAGTGGGCCTACGTCCTGACTGGTGGAAGATTTTTTCGTTTTCACGTTTTTCACCGTGTCAGAAGCAAACGGTGGTTACAGGTCGGGGAGTTCTGGCGAGCGGCTTGTGGTCTCTGCGGTGCTTTGGGGGAATGTGTGAAATGTGATGGACAGCCTAGTCATTAATGTGTGCTACATCTCAGAGAAAGAGGTTTAAGGAAGTGGAGCTGAATGTAAAGGCCTTCTTACGCTGGAGTGGTTCACCAACTTGCTTCCCTATCTATTGGATTTGGGTCCATATTTGATCTTGCAGGATTTAACTTTTACAAGTGGCATAATGTTTGAATCACGCTGTTGGTGGTGCCTCCATAGTGTATGAATCACGCTGGTGGTAGTGCCTCCATAGTGTTTGAATCACGCTGGTGGTGGTGTCTCCATAGTGTATGAATCACGCTGGTGGTGGTGCCTCCATAGTGTATGAATCACGCTGGTGGTGGTGTCTCCATAGTGTTTGAATCACGCTGGTGGTGGTGTCTCCATAGTGTATGAATCACGCTGGTGGTGGTGTCTCCATAGTGTTTGAATCATGCTGGTGGTGGTGCCTCCATAGTAGGGGTGTCACGATTCTCCAAATCCGCGATTCGATTTGACTTTCGATTTTAAGGTCACGATTCGATTCGATTTTCGATTTTTTTCCAGCACTATTTTTTTTCCCAGCACTATAGTCTAACTAATGGCTATGCCATTGTTAGACTATCGAGTCTTGATTTGTAAAGAAAAATACTTGTTTCTCATAAGTAACTTTTATTTGAATAATAACAATTATAAATAATAACAAAAATATGATAATATTTAAACACACCTAAACAGTTAAGAGCTTTATCAAAACTAGACTCTAGAATAATAAACAGTTGAACATTTACCACGCTATTAACAATTTACACATTGGTTTTATGCCCTGACAATGGTCATTTACATTTTCAAATTCTTCTTTAAAAAGATGAGTGTGTTCACATTCTTTGAACAGTTAAGAGCTTTAACAAACTAATATCTGAAATAATAAACAGTTGAACATGTACCACGCTATTAACTATTTACACATTTTTTTTCATGTCCTGACAACTGTCATTTACATTTTCAAATTCTAAATGAGAATGGAAGAGTTGCCTGTGTCAATGTTTTTTTCCCAGTCAAATCTATTTCTTTGTGATGCCTGCGAATGTGTCCTGCCATATTTGACGTGTTGCCTGAGGTGGCGTATGGTACTCGCGTGTAGCATAGCCGACAAACTGTCGTTTTTTTTGTCAATGACGCGTTCGTTGTTTATATAACTCACGGGGAAGGCAAAATGTTGCCACACTGGTGACTTGAGGGAAGCAGGAGGATTTTCCAGTTCTGTTTCTTCATCTCCGACTCCGGCAGTGGCCATGGTGTGTCGAAAAGTAATGCAGGCTACCGGTAAGCTAACGTTAACTAGCAGCTGTGTCTTCTTTGAAATATCGTTGTTTTTTTTTCTTCGGACGCACGCCTGCGTGGACGAACAAAATGCAGTGGAAGGAGTCAAGTTTCGTTTTGTCGGAAACGCTTACATTAGAGATGGCCAAGTAGGCTACTTTTTTTTACATTTTACCCATCACATGAAAGGCTAAGAAGAGCGCGCGGGGGGCGGGGGTGGAGAGAAAAAAAAAACTGGGAGAATCGCGAACCAGCTTGTGATTTCGAAGTTCGAAATTGAACGCTCATTTCGATCGATTTTCGATTTCGAATCGGTATCGTGACACCCCTACTCCATAGTGTTTGAATCACGCTGGTGGTGGTGTCTCCATAGTGTATGAATCACGCTGGTGGTGGTGCCTCCATAGTGTATGAATCACGCTGGTGGTGGTGCCTCCATAGTGTATGAATCACGCTAGTGGTGGTGCCTCCATAGTGTTTGAATCACGCTGGTGGTGGTGTCTCCATAGTGTTTGAATCATGCTGGTGGTGGTGTCTCCATAGTGTATGAATCACGCTGGTGGTGGTGCCTCCATAGTGTATGAATCACGCTGATGGTGGTGCCTCCATAGTGTATGAATCACGCTGGTGGTGGTGTCTCCATAGTGTATGAATCACGCTGGTGGTGGTGTCTCCATAGTGTATGAATCACGCTGGTGGTGGTGCCTCCATAGTGTTTGAATCACGCTGGTGG